>PISX010003263.1:0-141105 GCA_004024625.1 Mellivora capensis
GAGAGGAGAGAGGAGGGGGAAAGGGGAGGAAGAAGAAGGGGGGGAATGAGCAGAGAAAAGGAAGGAGGGGAAAAGAGAGAAGGGAGGGAGGGAGGGAGGGAAGAGCCACCTCCACCCAGACGTCTTGAAAAGAGATGAGTGTTACCTGGCAGCAGCTCTGAGGAGCAGCAGAGCTGAACCCTAAGCTCCCCTAGGTTGAGCCTGTGGGACCCTTACTGGCACACCACCTCCTCCCTGGCCCCTGCCCAGCTGGGAGCCATCACCGGCAGTCCTTGATGTCTGCTCCCAAGGCCCAGGGCCCCCCCCCCACCACCATCTCCCTGTAGCTGGGGCGTGGGTTAGAGCCCTCCCAGGAAGTCCTTGCCACACACCCCCCACCCCAGAGAAGGGGTGGAAAGCAGCTGCTGGTCAAATACATCACAATATCTCAGAGTCCCTGTTAACAAGCACCTATTAAAATTTGACAAGCAGGTAGTGGCGCAGAAAGCACTCGTTTTGAAAAAAACTTGAGCGCTTTCTGCTGGTTCAGCAAGACAAAGCCGGTTTACCTGTCCCTTGCATTTTAAGCCCTGAGCTCAAGGCCCTCGCTCCCGGGTGCTGCCTGGTTAATGGAACACGGGTGTTTATTTGCCAGGCCACATCTGAACCTGGCTCGGTAATGAGCCTGCCGCTGTAGGCTCACTGCCAGTCAGCCTGCCTTTTTTTAATCAAAAGATAAAACAGTCGGTTAT
Source organism: Mellivora capensis (assembly GCA_004024625.1). NCBI lineage: Eukaryota > Metazoa > Chordata > Mammalia > Carnivora > Mustelidae > Mellivora > Mellivora capensis. Next base: position 732 of record PISX010003263.1, read on the forward strand.
CAAGGATTAATGACTCTTACAGCATCCATACGAAGCTCATATTTATCTTTTAAAAGAAAACGGAAGGAAGAAAAATGAGCTTTGGTTTCGGTAAGCAGTTTAAAGCTGCTCTGGTAAGGTGAATTCATTCATTCAGGCAGTCACGTGTCTGGGAGGAGCCGGCAGGAGCCCCTTCCGTCATAAGAACCTCTGACTGTGAGATGAACCCCCGAGGAGCCACATTAACTATGAAGTATGTCTCCGTCAGGTTTTAGGGATTAGTTCAAGGGTACTTTCTGGGCGTTCCAGCTTATTGTAGCGAGTAGCCTATTCTGGTATATTCCAAGCAACACCTTGTTCGTTCGGGAGGACGAAGAGTCTCTGTTTCCCCACTCTGGCTTCAAAATAGAGCTCGTGTGTGCAATGCCGTGTTGACTTAACTGAGAATATCAATATTTTAAATAGGTTCCCATATGATTCATATACTTTTGCATAGTGCCGGGTGCGTAAATATCTCTCCGCGTCTGAACACACAGAGTCATACGTGCATGGTCACGCGCACGCACGCACATACAGACACTTACGAGGACCTATATCTCACGCATGTATGTGACCATGCAAAGTGTCTGACTACGAAAATGCTCCTTTGAAACAGTTTGGGGGGCTTACAACAGACAGTACGACGCTGGGATCTTTTGTCCAACCACCCGACGTGCAGTTCGGCCCAAAACCCCAAAAAACGATTAGCCTGCTCTCATCCCAAATGGGCCCTACTGGTTTCTAAGCTGACCATCTTCATGCTGGCCTCTTCCTTTATATTCTCGACCCTCTTTTCTGAGTGCCTCTGTGCTCCAGGGAATGAAAGCTATCACTATTGCATGAGGATATTTGAAATCACAGACAGAAATGGCAAGGTGCATCTTCCCACACCATCAGCAAGGGCCATACTCGGGTTACGGTGCCCATCATTCTGGAAATTAAATGCAGCACGTCATCATGTGGTTTCAAAGAAAAGGCCCATACAGGTTCTGGAGTGGGCTGGGGAGCACAGACAAATGCGAAGAACCCCAGTGGGGTCCATCTATTACAGCTCAACCTCTCCAGGTCTGTCGTACTTCGGTGATACTCACACCTGATCTACCAGCCGGTGGGGGAGCCAGAATAAGGTGAGAGAATGGAATTTAAAGGAAATGCCTACAGGGGATTATTTGCAGGCAGGGTAACTACCAGCTCAGTTCCCATGGGAAGGGTGTCACCTGGAAGTTCTAAAACCCCCACTGTTTTGCAGATGTGCTGTTCCAACCTCTGTTGGGCGTGGAGTGTAGAGAAGGAGTCCCAGTGGAAGTTTCCAAAGCCCTGTCATCATTAATAAAACTGCGAAGTCTTGAAAAAGCTTCTGGTCCACCTCATCTAGAAAGAACTAGAAATGCCTGCAAGGGGCCCTTTTGCCCGCACTGGGCCAGCCGTTCCTCCTGGTGACCCAAACCCTCAAAATAGTAAAGGGATTTGCCATAAGGTAAAAGGGATTTGCCATAAGGCTACCATAAGGTAGCTATTAATCACGAAGGGAAGAATCATCACTTTACACTGGAGAAACCCCGCAGACATCCCCTTGTCCAAACACTGAACCGCCGTCCCGTGCCTCCTGATAGGAAGCGCTGAGAAGAAGGTCACAGTGTCACTTCTGTGGCATTGTTGCCAAGCATGCAGAACCTGGAAGCTTAAAAAAACATCTAACAAACCCAAGGATTATTTTGCCAGCTAACTAACCTGGAATGCTTTAAAAATGTCCAGGTCAGGGGACGCCTGGGTGGCTCAGTCGGTTAAACATCTGATTTCGGTTCTGGTCATGATCTCAGGGTCCTGGGATTGAGGCCCTCATTGGGCTCCGTGCTCAGCAGAGAGTCTGCTTCTCCCTCTCCCTATGTCCATCCTCCTGTCATTCTCTCTCTCTCTCTCTCTCTCTCTCTCTCGCAAATAAATAAAATCTTTTTAAAAAATTGTCAGGGTCAGGAAACCCAACAAAAGTCTGAGGAACTGTTCCGGGTTAAAGGGAACTCGGGACCTGCAGCAATGGCATGCCATGTGTGATTCTGGATTGGCTCTTGGAACAAAAAGAAAAATTTTTTTTTCTTTTGCTATAAAGGGCAGTAGCAGGACAATTGAAGAAATGTGAACATAGGTTAGATAACTGTATTATAGCCATGTTAATTTCCTGATTTTGATAATTGCATTGTGGTTATATAACAGAATATCCTTGTTTCTTAAAGAAATCTACACCAAAGTATCAGAGGTAAAGGGTTCATGTCTGCAACTTTTTCTCAAATAGTCCAGAAATATCTATCTCTATAGCTAGTTGGCCAGTAAGCTACATAGTATATATCTGTCGACAGAGAGAGAATAAAGGAAATTAGTAAAATGCCAACCTTTGGAGAATCTGGGTGAAGGGTATATCAGCATTCTTTGTACTATTTCTGAAACTTTTTTGTGAGTCTGAGATTTATTTTAAGCTAAAGATGAATACATACATAAAGGAGTTCGGGTTTCTCTTTGGAGCGGCAAGGAACAAGGGAGATGGGGAATGGGCTGGAGCCAAACCCAGCAAACATGAGGATTCCCCCAAGGGTCAGCAGACAGTGTGGCCGTGACCCAGCAGAGGGTCTAGTGCTAGTGCTGACCTCAGCAAAAAGTGGCTTCTAGAACTTTCCACGATATGTGCCTATGCTGAAGCAGGCTGGGAAAGCATTCCTTAGGGCCCAGTGCCCAGTGTGGGGCTCACCCCTGAGTAGGTAGTCGGTTCGTATTGTTGCTGAGTAAGTGAATGAGTGAATGAATGAAGAATGAATGAATGAATAGGATCCTTCCTCCACATCACACACCACACAGCAGCAGGCTGTACAGGTCCGACCAGGGTGAGGCACCTCTGTTTACTGGCCCCCGTTGGATGAGAAGGCTTGAACAACAGTGGGAGTTGGAGCTCCCTGCATTCATCCGAAAGCTTCTGTGAGATTCATTATTGAAGCGACAGCACATCCCCCAAATAAACACGTGCGTCTTCGCAGCCCGCAGCCCGGGAGCACTATTAAACCCACAGCGCCAAAAGGCTCAGGCCCTTGCCGCTGCGTGCAATTTCCAGCCGGCTCGCTATTCTTTTGTCACCGCCTTTTTATTGGTTTTCTGAAAGTGGTTACAATGCTGTTATTGTAAAACCCTCACACCAGAAGAGTGAGAGAGGCGACTGTGCTGAAGAATAGAGCAATTTCTGCCGGGAGAGTCTGCACACCTGGTGGGGCAGGCTACCTAGCAAAAGTGGGGGTAGAGTAGAGAGAGATGGAGCCCTTCCTTTTCTCAGGCCCATTTGACCCACTTGTAAATCCGCTGGGGGCCACAGCAGCCCTTGATGTCCTTGGGGGGGGGTCAATGGACTTGGTGCTTTCTGTGCGTCCCCCCGGGGGGGGGGCCATCTGAGCAATCTCGGCAGCCTCCTCCCGCCCAGCTCCTGGATGCACAGGGGGGCCTGGTCCCGCATGGGGGTCAGCCCAGAGGACAGGAGGGCAGCTGTGACTTCGCCAGCATCCCCACTGCTCTCCTGCAGTGAAGCCTTTTCTCACACCACCACCCCCCCCCCGGGCTGTAGGTATGGAGGTATAATTTGCACGCAGATCATGGCGCACGTTTTTGGCATTTGGACCCCTTTCAGGCCACCCAGCTCAAGGACTAGGGTATCACTGTCCAATACAACCTCCTGCAAAGTTGAAAATGTTCTGTGTGGGTCACACGTGGCTACGGAGGCACTTGAAATGGGGCTAGTGGCTTCTCTGTGGGACCGCCGAGATAGAGAACATTTCCAGAAAGTTCCCTCATGCCCCTTCCAGTCGGCGCTTCCCAAGAGGTGACCGTTTTTCGAGACTCGTGTCACGGTAGACCGGGGTTTCTCCACTTTGCAGGACTCAAATCCAGACCCAGATCACTGCGAGCACAGAGCTGTGCGAAATGTCCCCCGGCGGCTGGGAAGGTGGAGAGGCACCACTGGTGGAGAACTATGGCCCTAAATTAGGTTCTGCCTCTTAATAAACTTCGAATGAATGGAATCGGCCATGGTATATTCTGTACCCAATCTCTTCTGTTTACATATAGAGAGACAGTAGGAATGGATTGCTCACACTTCCGGAGCCTGAAAGTCTGAGATCAGGCGCCAGTGTTGGTAAGGTGAGGATGCTCTTCCAGGAAATACGTCTTTGCACCCGGCGGCAGACTGTGCGCAGCCCCTTTCGTTCAGTGTGGTGTCTGTTAGATTCATCCAGACTGTCGCGGAGACCGGTGGCTTGTTCCTTTGTACTGCCGGCTAGCGTTCCGCCTCGTGGACGTACCACGGTTTGTGCACCCATTTGTCTGCTCATAAACATCAGGGCTGTATCGGGTTTGGGGCCAGCCTGCGCGAAGGGGCTGTGAACATTCATGAGCGGAGCTCTGTGTGGACAGGGGCTGCCGTGTCCCTCGTGGGCATGCCCATGAGCGGGAGTGCTGACTCACGGGTGGGTATGGGTTTTGCCTCATCCCAAACTCTTCCATTCCACACTGGGCCATTCCACATGCCGGCCAGCCATGGATGAGAGTTCCAGTTTCTCCGTAACCTAGCCTGCCAAGTGACATCATCTGTCTTTGTCGTTTTAGCTGTTCTAGGGTGTGGCAGGGGGACCTCCATAAAGTCACCCAGAGGCACCAGATTCAACACGCAGCTAATAACAAAAGCATGAACACTGAGAGGGACCTTGGAGCCCCCCACCCTGCTCCCTGGTCTCAGTGAGTTCTGAGTCCGGGACCTGAGTGTGCCTTTGGAGCCCCCACACTGGGGGTGTGGCCGGTATCTGTCCCCACACACTCCATTCTCTTTCCGCTCCTCACCTTGTAGGAGGGGAGAAGCCCCAGACAAGAAGACAATTGCCAGAAAGCAGAGTTTGCCTCACAAATGAGAATAGCAGGTAAAATGTGTTCTGTGGGAAACCCTCGAGCCCTGCACCCACCCCCCACTTCCAACACACACACGTGTACACACAACCCTTCACCAGGAACACAGGACAGCTGCTCATTCTCTGCAAGGGGAGGGGTGATGTCGCTGAGGAGAGACGAGGAGACAAGAAGAGCTGCTGGGCTTGTACTTGGGGGGTTGGAAACCAGTTGGCTAAGGACTTGCCAACTTTGGGAGGCCACAGCCTGCAAAGATTATAAATTAGACACTGGAAGAGGGGACACACATCAAAGAAATAAGCCCCACCCCCTCTCAGTGCGGCTGCTGGTCGAATTTTCCACAGAAAATAAACAGTGCAACTCAGAAGTTGGAGATAATATAATGTCTCGAGGACCTGGACACAGAGAGCTGCCTGTGTTGGAATTGATAGAGTGTGACAGGTGAATCTGGAGGGGTTTACCAAAGAAGTCAGAAATCTGCAGAAGAGAAGAGTCCGGGATTAACCACTAGACAGGGGAAGCACCCCACCATCCAAACAAGACTATGTGTCTATTTTTCCTTAAGATTGTATTATTTATTTGAGAGAGAAAGGGAGAGCACAAGCAGGGGGAGGGGCAGAGGAGAGGGGCAAGCAGACTGCCCACTGAGCAGGGACCCAGATGGACATGGGACCCTGAGATTATGACCTAAGGCAAAGGCAGACACCTAACCGACTGAGCCACCCAGACGCCCCAAGAATATGTATCCTAACATGCTTTTTTGTTTGGGGCTTTCTGAGGACCTCTTCAACTGCAATGCTCCCTTAAAACTTCACCTTGGGGAAATGTTACTTCTCCCTCACCCCCCAAAAAGATTACTTTGGGATGCATAAGGAAACTGGGTAATGAAGCAATCCGTGCCTGCTACTGTAGCATGTGGTCTCTTGTGGGCCACATGGGTCTCTGACGACATTATCCTGTCACGCATGGCCAAGGGGACAGGGGGTTGGGAGACAGAAGTAGGGGAGCAGGGGTCCCCTGATGCGAGATAGCATCACGCATTCTGCAAATGTCTCGGGAAAGAAATGGCTAAAACTGGGAAGTGGATTTTCTAGCATTCTGAACTTGAACCTTAGTCGAACTAGACAGAGGACTTGGATCTAGCTCTCTCGCTCCTAGATGTCTTGGGGCTGGAACATTCTTACCCCCACCAGAGGCAGGACCTAACGTTGGCATCTGCTTGGGGAGAAGAGATAGTGGCCAGCCAGGAAATCCCCGCAGGAGGGTCGTCACGCTAAAGCTGGTACGCCAAATGCTCCAGGTTCAGATTTCTCTTTATATTTTCTCTTTGCCCGCCTTTAAAATATTTACTAAAGTGCAGGCTCCGTGAGCTGGTGGCGTGGTGGCGGGAGTGGGGATCTGCTTTGCTCAGAGCCGCCTGAGCGGCTACAGATGTACCTCGCAGGCCGCTCACTGGACATTCGTTGAACAGCTGAAGAGCGAGGCCCCAACCGAAGGCTCGGCCTCATTTAGCTGAGCTGCTCAGCCCTGGCAAAGCCAGGGTGTTTGGGAGCAGAGAAGACCGACTCCGGACGCAGCGGAGAAACACGAGACCGTGAGCCGGGCGTGACAGTTTCAGGGGTGACCAAAGTGAAGGGCCCAAGGGGAAGGTGACTTCCCTGAGGGTTCCGGGTCCAGCCATGTTCTCAGCCCCTCAGTGCTGATTTGCCCCTTCACTGCCAGCCTCGGGGAGGGCAGTGGGCCTGAGTATACTCAACAGGGCCCTCGAGAGCCCCAAACCTCAAGGCGTGATCACAAGCAAGTTTCCAGGCAGACAGGAGGAGGCCAGACCCCCAAACTTCCCTCCTGGGATGTCCCCGTCCCCTTGCAGTTGCACCTAGAACCTGTGGGCCACTCCCAGGGAAAAACACTTTATGACTGGTCCCACAAAGGGCAGAGTCCTTTCTTTTGTTTCTCTTCAGCAGAGTTGAGACAGGCAGACATTTCAAAACGCAGCTTTATTTTTGAAAGAGGAACAGAAACATTAGCAGCGTGAAATGACACTCATTCCCCAAGTCCAGATTCCTGGAGGCGGGTTACGGCTGGACACGCAGGAGTGCCCTTGGGCCCGAACCCGCGCCCTGTGGGTCAGATAAGGGAGCTGGAGTCCCAGCCAGCGGCCCCTCCCAGAGGCAGTCAGCAGCTCTGTCCCAGGCAGGACCTTCGGGGAGTCAGTTCCCTGTCCTTCTGCCTTAGCGATGGCACATCCTGGGTCCCCGGTCTCCTCTCCCGGGTGACAGCCAGCAAATAATAGAGCTCTCTGGGTCTCTGTTATCTAATCCACCTACCTCTGGAGCTTCCCTTGGCAACTCACTCAGGAAGCGCCCCTCCCCCCCCACACCATCTGGAAGTGGTTTTTTAAAAATCTACTCATTATTGTTAAAAAGCAACACATAGGCTTTTGCAAGATACAGTTACAACAGCAGCCCCCCAAACTGTAAGTTCCTAAAAGGTAGGGATGCCTACTCCGTGCCCCACTGTATAACCATCCGGGAACGGCGGTGGACCGAATGAAGAATTGATACATTCGCAATAAGGGTGTTCCAGTTATTTCTGCATAACAAATAGTTCCAAGACGTGGCAGCTGAACAACCATGTTATTATGCTCTTGGTTTCCATGGGCTGGGAATTTAGACAGGACACAGCCGTGATGCCTCGTGTTGCTGCCCCACGATGTCTGAGGTCTCAGAGGAAAAGATGTGAAGGTTTGGGGGGCCGGAGACATCAACCTTCGCTCAGAGGTCTGGCCCTCAGGTGGAAGTGACTCGAAGTCTGGGCTCGCCGCGACGGTCCCTCTGCCCTCTGAGCACGCCCCCTGTGCGGCATCTGTGTGAGTTGTAGGACCCAGCCCTGTCATCCTGTGGTTGGAAGCTGTAGTCAGCCCGTCCAGACTCGAGGGGCAGAGAGACAGACCCCACTTCTCATTAGGCGTGTCAGAAAACTTTAGGATCCTGTTTTAGAACCACCCCCAAGGGGAAAGCCATATCTCCCTTAAGGATGTCGCATTCATTCCTCCCACAGAATTCATCTTGCACAACCTGTCAAGCCCTCGGCTGTGTGTGAGAATTTAGCAGGTGAAACGGAAGAGGCATTGTCTCTGCCCTCCTGTAGCCTGTGCTCTACTCTCTACTCAAAGAGAGAGCCTACACCAGTCGCCATGCAAACAAATGCATAGTTACAGATCATGATAAGCACTCTGGGGGGTTGGAGGGGAATGCCCCCAGAAAGATCAGGAAGGCTTGATTTAGATGGGAATAGCTTACTCCTCTAGGAACACAATCTGATGCAAGGTTTTAAGCACAAGCCATTGCTTTGAGGGACCTCCTGGGAGCACCAGGAGAGCAATGGGCACCTGACAGAGGGCTGGGAGGGAAGCCTGAGTAGACGGCAATAAGCAGGCTGACGCCATGGGCACATGGTACTCAGCGCCTCGGGACACTATGGCTGACGGTGCAGAACACACTTCGGATTGGCCCACCCAAAAGACAAGGAAGCTGGGACCCTACCCCCCAAAATCCTAACAGTCACGGCGGTTGCGGGGGCAGGGAACAACAGTGCAGCTGTCCTCCCTGTGGGCCCCGCCCACTCTCCCCACTCTCGTAGCCAGGGAGACTCTCAGGCGAAGGGCCCTAAATGTTGGTGGGAGAAGCCCTCCCTTGGCTCTGCAGACACCTACCCCAGGGCTCAAAGAGGCCCTCACTGGGCAAGCCATTTTCGCAAAAGAGTTCAAGGGGTAAGACCCAAGAATTTGCAGAGGGTCCATCTATTTGTGTGACATGTGGAATGTCACCAAACACCACGCCCCCACACCAGCACTCAGCGGGGGGCGGGGGAGCTTAGATGGCAAATGCCTATTGGCCCCCCACCCCAGGTTTGGGATGACTGTGAGTACTAAACCCCCTGCCCCCCCATCCCGCCCCTCCCCTTTGTGACTAATGGAAAACATTGGCAAAATTGCCCATGGGCAGGCAAGGTGGGGCTGCGTGTGCCCAGGAGAGCATTTTCCCTTTGTGTGAGGTTAACTGCCAGGAATCGTGGGCGCCACACCCCGCAACTCTGACCTCAGTCGAGCTTCTTGTGGCAGAGAGGCCAGCCTACCCTAAGTTACCAAGACACCATGGGTGGGAGGCTCGTTCTGCCTAGGCTGTTCCCTGGGAGGGAAGCCCTTACCTCCAGGGACAACTGGTAAGGGTCGCCCTTGCTGAATGATGGCCACGTTCGCCTGAGACCACGCCCCTGACGTGCACTTGGTTGCTGTTCACCTGGCCGTTTCGGCCAAGGCTGGCAGGTGGCTTTCGGGCTCTGGACCCCTTAGTGAGATGCCAAGAGAACCCACACGGCTTCCTCTACAAAGCTTAACCACTCCAGGCTCCGCCGAATTGTGGGGTGGCAGCAAACGAGGTAATGCTAGAAAACCACCATTTAATAAGCTAGAGCAACAGGAGGGAAAATAAGTGAGCAACTGAAAGAAAATGTAGTTTTATTTTTAAATAGCTAAATCGAATTTCTACAAAATTTTCAAACAGCGTTTGTCTTAATGACCCTTTTCCAATTCCACTGTTAGCAAATATCAAGTATACACCGTGCCCTGAGTTAAGCGATGTTTTTAAGCAAGAAAAGGGTAATAATACTAATAATAATAATGACCACCACCACAGTGAACATGCTTAGCACGGTGGATAACCAAAGCCAGGAATGATGATGCCACCTGTCTCCCTGTGGTGTGCCACCCCCGCCCCCGCTGCTGCTCACCTGCTGGCTTTTAGCACTCTCCCACACCATGACCCTCCTTCCATCCTGCCACAGTCACTGCTACCCTGAGGACAGCTGAGCTGTGTGTGTGTGTGTCTGTGTGTGTGTCTGTGTGGTGAGAGAGAGAGAGAAAGGGAGAGAAGGGAGGGAGAGGAGAGGAGGGAAGGAAGGAGGGGAGGAGAGGAAGAGAGAGGAGAAAGAGAAGGCAGGGGAGGAGGGGGCAAGGAAGAGGAGGGAGAGAGGAAGGGAGAAGGAAAGAGGAAAGGGGGAGGGGAACCGGGGAAGGAGAGGGGAGGGGAGAGAAGTCCATTGGGATGGAAAAGCCAGGAAGTCAAATTCCTAACCCAGGGATAAATAGAATCCCAGCTGCACCAAGAACAGAGCGGTGGTAAAATCATTCAAACTCAGAATTGCTGACAGTGGAAAATAAACTCATCATTCGTAGTAAATGGAAACTTCAGGAAAGTGGTGTCCTGGACCACAGACCCCATCCCCCGTCCTGGGTATAAGGCTCAGAAGGTTTGGTGGGTTGAAAAAGAGGGAGAGAGTTGCCCCTAGGGGCTGCAGGGTGAGGTACCTCTGGAAGCCTTCAGGCCAAGCTGCTACAAGTCCAGAAAGACAGAGAAAAGAAGGCAGGAGGATGCGGGAAGGAAGCTGCAAGTGGGAGGACAGGGAAGGGAGCAGGCAGCCTGGGGCAGGGAGGCCAGGAGCTGGACCCAGAACTCCAGGGACCCTGGTGGGTGCAGTGGCCTGAGGCAGAGATGGTGCACGTGGGAGAGACTCGGAGGCAAGGGAGTGCCAGGTAGGAGCTGGGCACCCCAGGCCTGCTCTCCAGTGCCCCCTGAGCTTGGTTTTGACCAGAAGCTTCGACCCTGCCTCCGGGTGCCCAGGGAAAGACCTGGGCGCCGCAACTGCTCCAGACCCCAACAGTCCCCTTCCCTGACCCCAGTCCCAGCTGTGCCAGGGTGCTGACTCCTGATGGGAGGAGACGGATGGACCCCTGGGGTCCCTTTTACTGAGGACAAGTGCCCCTCCCCCAACTTCTGAAGGCCAGCACCTGCGTGCCACTCTTTGGAGGCCCGCCCTGGAGCGACTCGCCAGCACTGAACCAGAAGAGTCTGGGCGTTTCTAGCCCTGCTTCCAGAGTAGCACCACCACCCCCCAAGCTGCTGACCACGCCCAGCAAGGGAGCATGACAGCACACCTCCTTGCCCAGGGGCAGGACAGCCTCTGAGGGAGGACTCAGCCTCCAGAGCCACCACCTCATTCCACTGAGCAATGGCACTTGGTCAGAAATGGACCCCCCCCACCCTCTTTCTGGGTATCTCCAGGGAGCCCGGCCTCGAGAAATCACTTCCCAGGAAACGCTCATCTCAGGGTCTGCTTCTGGGGAAATGGAAGTCACAGGGCTGCCGGCTGGGCAAGAAGAGCGGTTACTGTGGGTACGCACGTTACAGACCGTTCCCAGCCGGTCCTCAGAGCGCAGCACACGGAGGAGGAAGCGGAAGCCCCAGCGCTCAGAAGGGACTTACCCAGGGTGGCAGAGATGGGGAGCAGAGCAGCCAAGATGAAACCCAACTGTCGCTAGCTTCGAAGCCCACACTTCACCCTGACCTGACATGGGGGGCTGCAAGCCCTTCTGGGTGGGGGGGGGAGCCCTGCCACTTGCCAAAGCAGTGGGCATCTCCGGGTCTCCCCGGCAGGAGCCATCGGGGGCCACCTGAGTACCGAGCACGATGACCCAGGAGAGAGCAAAAGCTCCACTGAAAAACCTCAGTTTAGCAGACGATGCCTCTGTGCTCCGGGGCCCTGATCTTCCTGCGTGTGTGTGTGTGTGTGTGTGTGTGTGTGTGTGTGTGTGTGTGTGTGTTTCCAGACTCATCAGATGACCAGCTGCCACCACAGTGCACTATATACAGAAGGGGAAGGCCAGAGGGGTGCCTGGGACCTAATGCAAGGAGGGGAGGCACGCACTTAGGAGGTGAGGCTCCAGCTAGTGGGGGGCAGGCAAGAACACCCAGAGACTGCGCCCTCAGCCCCCCCCAAGAAGTCAAACGTGGGTCAGCGATGACAGGTAGTGAGGGTTGTGGAAGAAAAATTGTTCCAAGAACTTCCCGTGCACCGCCTCCCGTTCTCCCTTCAGACTCGGCACAGGGCCCCAGCGCCGATTACCAGCCCCCGTGGTTCAGGCAACCCAAAGCCAGGTTCCAGACCCCAGGCTTGGTCAGGCCTGGCCTGCACCCCCCGACCCAGTGGCCAGTACCTCATGTGGCTCTCGGGCACCTGAAACGTGGCCAGTCCACACCGACACATACCATGAGCATGCCATAAAAGGCACTGTGGATTTCAAAGACTTTGTTCCCCCCAAAAAATGTATAATATCTCATTAATTATTTTTTTCTCGGTTACATGTCGAAATGATAGTATTTTGGATGAACTAGGTTAAATGGAATATATTGTTAAGATTAATTTCACCTGTTCCTTTTTACCTTTTTAATGTGGCTACTGGAACATTCCAAAGGACATATGTGGCTCACATTTGTGGCTAGCATTATATTTCTATTGGACAGCACTGGGTTACAGGCTAGAGGCCAGAACCTTCAGGAAATCCTGGCTATGCCCTCTCCTGACAAATAAAGCCTGCTTCCTGGTTCAAGGCTGAGAGAGGCTAAGGCTGCTCTCCAGACAATGCCAGCAGCCAGCCACCCCTCCACGTACGGGTTGCAGGAGGCACAGGTGATATGCAAAGCCCCCGAGTGTCTGTGAACCTCAAAGTGGCCCGTCATATCTTCTGAAAATTCACAGCCTTCCGGAGGAAGAATGATGAATCTATTCGGCCTGTCTTGGCCTGTCTTACCCGCCCCCCCAAGAATGCTCAGTGCCGGAGAGCAAGCGTGCTGGTAGAAAGAGCAGGGGAAAAATAAGGCTCCTTGACAAATGAAGCCCCCCTTTCCCTCACATATGCAAACAGCAGAGTCAATCAAAGGAAAGAGGGGCAATGAGAAACAGAGAAATGCAGATGAGACAATTCACACCAAGAGGGAGAAACTGAATACCAGAGACAGACACACGGATGTCACACACTCTGCCCACTGAGACTGGGTCAGGGGGCAGGGGTGGGGGGGCGGGGGGAGGAGGCAGGGGGAGAGGAAGAGGGGGGATGTGCGCTTGTGGGCATGTGCCTGCACCTCGCAGGTGCCTGTTGAGCAGGAGAGAGCTCTAGAGAAAGGTTCGAGAACAAGGTTCAAGAATGAGATGGACAGAAACACAAGGAAGAGACATACAGGAAGACACGGATGTGTGCGGGGAGGGGGGAACAGTCTCCCTCGAGTGGCAAGGGCTGCCCTTTCTTTCTGTGTCACTTTAAATTATTCATGTCAGGACAATGGAAAGAATATAGCAAAATAAAAAATGCATTGGGGCCAGGCATACCCTGGATTCATGTGTGGTGGAAACAGCCCCGGGAGGAAGAAGGGCTGAGTGCCCTGTGCCCAGGAGTGGGCTGGGCTTCGAGTGGCTTGTGGTGGTTGGGAGGCGGGGGGTGCTTTCCTGTCAGTCCCATACTTCCGGTGCTGACAGAGCCAGGCCTGAACTGCGCAGGCCCCGGGGGCCAGGCCAGGGGATGGGGGGAGCTGCGTGAGGAGCCGGGTTCTGCATTCAGGCAAGGCCTGGTAGAAGCCGACAGCCCACGACCCCCTGCTCCCCCCCGCCCCCTCCCTCCCATCTCCAGACCTGCTGACGCAAAGTGTCGCCTCCTGCCTACCCTCGGCTGACCCCTCACTGGCAAGGGCCCTGTCCCCAGGTGACCACTAGCTAATCCAAAGTCATTTTCTGCGCTACCAGGACAGGCTGGGGACAAGCAGCTGCCCCTACCCCAGGGCTCCCCACCCCTGCCAGATAATGACATGCGGGCAGAGGCCTTCTGGGAGCCTGCCCCCACCCCCAGGGACATGACCTGAAGAAGGCTTCCCTAAAGGGGGCGCAGGACACATGTGTTGTCTAAGCCTGGGGTGCTTGAGCAACAAAGTTACGTCCTCACGTGGCCTTTCCCCCTGTGCATTAGCAGACCTGGGGTCTCTTCGTGAGCCCACGTTTCCTCTTCTTATGTGGACATCTGTCAGAAGAGACTAGGGGACCTCATTTGACCTTCCTTACGCCCGTTCAAGGCCCCGTCTCCAAAGACAGTCACATTCTGTGGTACTGGGAGTTCTGGGGGACACAATTCAGCCCATAAGAACAAAGAACACAGAAAGACAAGGCCAAGCCTACACAAGGACCTGGTGGGGTAGGGGGTGGATGAGGTTCTCAGAGCCTGACAATACTTTCTGCCTCCCTGCTGAGGGCTGCCTCCGAGTACATTTAGAAAAACTGAGGGCCACAGTTCTTTGGGACCAGGGTCTGGGGGAACTTTTTCCTGAGGGCCGATAGCTACTGCCTTCCCGGGACCAGGGGGACATTGGAATCCCGTTTCCAGTTCAATACCTGGCTCTCAGCAGGGAAACTATGAGGGAAACCGAACAGAGGCCTTGGGGAGAGCCTCTGGGTGCCAACTCATTCAGCATCTTGTCACCAATGAAAGTGACTCCAGAATGAATTTGGATTTCATTCACAGAGGCCCTTTCAAGTTTAAAAAAAAAAAAAAAAAGATAAAGAAAGAGAAAAAAAAAAGATAGAGAAAATCTGTAGCAGATTGTACTTTCCAAGCCGGCCACAACATGGCCATGACTTCTAAGGCTTTCTTTCTCGGGATCCTTGCTCTTAGACATGGCCCACCATGCTGTAGGGAAGCCCAGACTACACAGAGACTACTCCCACATCCAGTGTTCAGGCTGACAGCCTTAGCTGAGATCCCAGCGAACAGTCAGCATCTGTGGCCAGACATGTGAGTAAGGAAGGAATCTTCCGTACGACTTCAGCCCCAGGCATTGTCTAACAGCAATGGCGAGAGAGAGAGAGAGAGAGAGAGAGAGAGAGAGAGATGTCTAGCTGAGGACAGTCAACCCCCAGAACAGCATGAGGTAATAATAAAACGAGGGCTGTTATTTTATTTAAGAAAAAAAGCTATTTTTTAAATATTTTATTGATTTATTTGAGAGAGAGAGAAAGAGAGAGCACAAGCAGGGGAAGGAACTGAGGGAGAGGCGGAGGCAGGCAGAGGGTGGAGGAAGCAGGCTCCCCTGTGGGGCTCGATCCCAGGACCCTGGGATCATGAACTGAGCTAAACGCCGACGCTTCACCGACTGAGCCCCCCAGGTGCCCCGAGAGCTGTTATTTTTAAGTCACTGTGCTTTGGGGTGATTGATCATGCAGCGATAAACAGAACACAGGACAACACACACACACATGCACACGCGTGCGCACACACGCACACACACATGCAGGAAGTCCCAATTCACAGGGCCCATTCAGAGGCTCCAGGCAGCAGGGAAGAGTGCTCACTACATAGGCTCCGGGGCCCGGCTGCTGGGATTCCAATCCCTTTACCAGCACCTCTTAACTGTACAACCAGGGGGAATAAATTTATCCCCTTTGTCTCGGGCACCTCGTCTCTGAACACGGAACCGTACTCAAACCCTCCCCACGGGACGGTTTTGAGGATGAAATGTGATTGCCCACATCAAATGCTCAGAACCGTGCCAGGCATGCAGTAGGCGCTCAATAACTGCTTGCCATGCTATTAGTCAACCTCTCCCCTTCGGCTTCCCAACAGGTGGGCTGAGAAACATGACTGTTTCTGGCAGACGCTCTGCTGACCGTCTTT
Source organism: Mellivora capensis (assembly GCA_004024625.1). Classification (NCBI taxonomy): domain Eukaryota; kingdom Metazoa; phylum Chordata; class Mammalia; order Carnivora; family Mustelidae; genus Mellivora; species Mellivora capensis. The sequence continues at coordinate 16,231 of PISX010003263.1, forward strand.
TTCCATCACACTGAGGTCACCAGCTCTGCCCCACACTTATTTGTTTTGTCAAAATGTCAGCAGCTGGGTCCCAGGCCCCTCCCCCAGCCCTTGTGGGGAGCTGGCCCCCCCCCCTGCGGTCTTTGAGCTTTGTTCCCTGCCACCATCATCTCGCCCCTTTGCCTTGCAAACCATTGATTGGTAGAAGACAGAACACTGGCAGAGAGCTGACCTCAATACGTGGGTTTGTTTTTTGTTTTTGTTTTTGTTTTAAGTCCCTAGGTCTGATCTAGCCCCCCCCCCCAATCTGGGGGGTTTGCCTGGCTTACAAGACCCTCTGGGCTCTCCTCTTGCCTGGTGGTGGAGGGTTGACGCCCCCGGGACACCTGCTTGGTGTGACACCCTCCTCGTGGAGGGAGCCCCCACAGCCTGCAGCAGAACAAGCCATGCCAGGGTGGTCCCAGATGTGGCAGGCTCTCCTCACTTCCCCCGGGCCCCGGGGTGGGGGGGCCAGCAGGGGCAGAGGCCAGACCTCTCCCCTTAAGACCTGAAGAAGGTGGGGGGAGGACAGGGCAAATAAAGGCAGCAGTAGGGACCCTCTGGCCTCTCCAAGGGTCCCCTCTGCCTTTTTCTCCTCTTCATTCTGCCCCACCCTATATCTCCTGTCCCAGGCACCCATGCTTCTCTGACTGTTCAGGGAGAGAAGGGGGCCCAACCTCACAGCCAACCACCCACCAGTCTTCTGTCCCTTCCCCTCCACCCCGTCTCCATTGATGGTAACCCACTCCCGAACCCAGCAACATGCCCCGCCCCACAAGGTCCTCCCTCCAAGTGGGACCTCAGTGGATCCTTGGGCATCCCCTCCCTTGGGCTCCTGGGGCTGCAGGGCATGAAGGCGGGCGTTGGATGAGTTCACCACCTCTCTTACAAGGCAGAGTCCCTGCTCTGATCCTTGGATCGCCTTGAAAAATGATCCTTAGTCTCTAATGAACCAAAGCTTCTTTAAAAAGGACACCTGGGGGGCGCCTGGGTGGCTCAGTGGGTTAAAGCCTCTGCCTTCAGCTCAGGTCATGATCCCGGGGTCCTGGGATCGAGCCCCACATCGGGCTCTCTGCTCCGTGGAGAGCCTGCTTCCTCCTCTCTCTGCCTGCCTCTCTGCCTACTTGTGATCTCTGTCTGTCAAACAAATAAATAAAATCTTAAAAAAAAAAGGACACCTGGAACTTTCTTTGCAGCCACTAGCTTTGTCAAGGGGAGCCCTATTGGTACCTGGGCTTGGACAAGTCTCCATTGAAAGGGACAGTCCTCCCCATTGTTGGATATTAAGTGTCCTTGGCCCCCTGTCCCCCAAACGCCAGTAGCACCCCCTAGCCACTGTGACAACTGAAATTACCCCTCCATTTCCAAATCGTCCCAAAAGGGAGTGGGGAAGGGACAGTCCCTGAATAGGGAAGTGCTGTTCCTCTCTGAATAAAATTCTTTCTATTTCATGACAATCACTGAGCAACATCTCCCTGAAGGGTCCATTATGCACACTTGATTGGCCCAATCTCCTGCGCGTACTCGATCTGGAATTGTCCCCATAGCACATGCCCCGCTTGCCCTGTTGGGCACTCACATGCACACACTGGGAGCAGGGCTCCAAAGGGATGGCGGAGGGGCTGGGTCCCTAACTCTATTCTTCACTACTGAAGCTTTGATGTGGGCTGCTCCTGATGGGTCATTCACAGCAAAGTACTTACTGACAAATCATTTGCGTGACTCCACACCTCCCCTTCCGTGGCTGGCATTAACCTTAACAAAATAAAAACTAAAAAGCAACCATGGTCGGGAGAGTTCCATGGGTGTTCTTTGTTCTCCAAGGTCTCTTGAGTCAAAATTCTTCGTTTAACCCTGAATGCTCAGCTCTTCCATCTCTACTGTGAGGTTGGGGTCCGTACCTTAAAAAGGGAGGGGAAAGAGGGAATAGGAATAGAGGAAAGAGGAATGAGGGCGCCTGGGTGGTGCAGCCGGCTGAGCGTCCAACTCTTGATTTCAGCTCAGGTTATGATCTCAGAACTGTGAGATCGAGCCCAGTGTAGGGCTCTGTGCTCAGCATGGCGTCTGCTTGAAATTCGCCCTCTCCCTCTGCCCCTCCCCTCACTCTCTAAAATAAATAGATCTTTAAAGAAAAAATGAAAGAGGAATAAAATAATCATCCCTCTATAGTGTCTACCAGATACATTCACTTTTCAGTATCACATTGGAGTGTTAGCACCTTTGCCGGACCCTCAAGCCAGCCCGGCACAAAGCTCCAGCACCTGGATCATCCAGGAGAGGAGACATCCAATCCGACAAGGATATAGCTTTGACACACCCACCAACAGAGCAACGTGTCTTTGGGTTTCGCTGAAGTAGGTCCAGATACCTTGGTCTGTTTTCCTTCTCAGGACAACAGTTCCTAATGCTAATAGCTTCTTGCTAAAGTCTTGGAATCCCAATCTCATAGTGACAGCGTAAGTCTAAAAGTTTAGGGGGCCTGGGGCACCTGGGTGGCTCAGTCGGTTAAGCGTCAGCCTTCGGCTCGGGTCATGATCTCAGGGTCCTGAAATGGAGCCCCGCATCGGGCTCTCCACTCAGCAGGGAGTCTGCTTCTCCCTCTGCCTCTGTGATCCCTCTCCCTCTGTGATTGCTTTCGCTCTCTCTAAAATAAATAAAATCCAAAAGGTTAGGGGGCTTTAGTCTTGGGGGGTTCCACGTTTGTGGAGCTGATGAAACCCATAGCCTCTCTTCCCAGAACAAGACGTGCGTGCATACATGTAGGGAGTGCCCACACGCACGCACCCACTCATACAGAATTTTGCATGCTATCGTGAAGCCTCCTGGAGCCCATCCATGGGTCACGGATTGGGAACCCAGCCCTGGGTTACCTGGAACCTGACGTAAAAGCAGCTCTGGTAACCTCTCGACCTATGACTTGGTTCCAGCCAGGAAGGAGACCAAGCGTCCAGCAGCTCTTCCTGAAATGAGCCAAGAGCCTTGGAAAGACAACGGTCACCATATCAAGCCCCCACAGTTGGCAGATACAGCTAGACATAATGAGAGAAAACTCCTGGAGCCCACTGTCACTCGTGAACACACCAAATTTATGTGGACAGCTCAAGAGAGAGGCCATAAAACAAAATGACCTTGAAAAACTCAAAATGCATCACCCCAAATAACAGTTTGTGCTGACGGCCCCTCCTGAGGCTGAGATCCCAGCGTGCCTTTCCCTCGAACACGGCGGGGCGCGGCTCCCACTGCTTTCACGGGCTTTGCTCCATTGGCCTTGCCAGCACTCTTCGAGGAAGGCAGGGCCGGCATGATGGCCCCCATCTAGGATCAGGGACGCTTGGGTGGCTTAGTCAGTGAAGCGTCTGCCTTCAGCTCGGGTCATGATCCCGGAGTCCTGGGATCAAGCCCCGGAGCCCAGCGTTGGCCTTCCTGCTCAGCGGGAAGTCTGCACTCTCCCACTCCCCCTGCTTGTGTTCCCTCTCTTGCTGTATCTCTCTCTATCAAATAAATAAATAAAATCTTTTTTTTTTTTTAATGGAAGGTTTGCAGAGCTGAAGTGGTATCTAAAAGGACAAGTCAGTTGCCGGTGGTAGGGCTAAAAGGAGAACTTGGGAGTCAGCCGACCCCCAAGTCCGACATTTATGGGAATCTGAGGGGGGCTTTGCACCATGATGGGGTAATCAACTAGCAAGAAGTGTAATCACCACAATCCGATTTGGTAACCAGATCCCTGAAGTTCTGTCCCCAGTGCTCCCAGCGGCCCAGTTGGGTCATGAAAGGAATGAGTTCTAAAGACTCTTTTCTGGAGCTGGGATTTAAACTTGGTCCTGTGCCTCCAAATATTTCCCTGTCTCTTCTCTCTTTCGAACGGGAGATACAAGGTGTTGGAGTAAGGGCAGCCGGAAGAAGGAGGAGAGAAAGGAAGAAAAGACAAACACAAACTGTAGAAGGGAGCCTCGTACTGATGCTGGTAAGAAAGTGATGGAATGGGGGCGCCCGGGTGGCTCAGTCAGTGAAGCATTTGCCTTTGGCTCAGGTCATGATCCTGGGGTCCTGGGATCGAGGCCCCCATTGGGTTCCCTCCTTAGCAGGGAGTCAGCTTCTCCCTCTTCCCCTCCCCCTGCTCGTGCTCTCTCCCTCTCTCTCAAATAAATAAATAAAATCTTTAAAAGAAAAGAAAGAAAGAGAAATGGAATCTGTGAACAGAAGACGGGGACTGACACCAGCATGACCTGGTCCAGGTTTTATCAAGTGTTTAGCCACTACCTAACGTGGGTCACTCACTGTCTTTCCATCTTCCCTGCACCTGCCACCGATCCCTAAGTGACGACCGTGTATTTTAGTTTTTTTGTTATAGTTAAACCTCCCTCCCCAGTACCAATTTCTTTCTAGGCTAGGTTATCCTAGCAATCCCCCAAAATCTCACTGCCCAGTCCCCCAAATCTAGATTATTCTCTCCATGCAGTCTTTTTGTCTCGATGCCTAAGCAATTAGCACATTGTGCCTGCATCCTGCTTGCCGATGTCCTATTGGCCACAACAAGTCACGTGGCTAAACCTAAAGTCAATGCGGCTAAACACAACAGTCCCAAGGAGGGGACTACAGATAGATATGGATAATGCGAGGTACGGTCCACCGGGGGCCACATCTGTAACACTCCACCACGCACATGAGCAAAATCTCTTCCCACCCACAGGATGCCTGAAAGGCCATCATTTACCTTTGAGGTCTTCGGCCTAAGTGTTGCCCTCCCTCGGCTTACTCTTTTTTAAAAACCAGGCATGGTATTATTATATATCCTGTCATACAGCGATTTCATTTCATGGTAATAGACAACCAGGAGAAACAAGTGCTTCTGTTCAGCAATGGCCATGCCCACCAAGGCACGTAGCTATCTTCTTCGTAAGAGCCCCACACTGGAAACAGGCAAGATGCCCACCAGGAGAAGAAGAGACCACTGACCATGGTGCGTTCATACAGAGGGCCGCTCTGGAGCATTGGTGAAGGAGCAAAATGATGACTCCCCACGGCCGCACGGATGGCTAGTGCAGGCAGTGCTGAGTGAAAGGATGCTGGCCATGGCCTCGATCTTGATCCAGGTGATCATGGATCTCTACTTACGTAAAAAGCCAGTGACCTATACCCTTCAGATTGGTGGACTTTCCCGCGTGTGTGTCGAAATCTTCATAGTTTTCCCAGTACAATATTAGAAGTAAGAATGGGCTTCCCAGTGCGGCTGCTGGGGACATGGCGGCAGGCACTGGAGGGGCCTGGTGAGGGGGCGGGGCTGGGAACTCCATCTCTGAAGCCAGCAGGGAGGAGGGCTTGCTGAACCCTGAGGGGGGGTCCCGTGGGGGTCCCAGGAGGGTCCCGTGGGGCAGGGCCCCGGTCGTGGTGGCGGTGGTGGTCTTTGACAAGCCTTTGTTCCGGGAGCTGATCAAGGAAACGAGCTGGTAATGAACAGCAGAAATAACAATAATTAATAATGGGTAGAATAAAAATGGATTTTAAATCCTGCAGCTAATTTGCCAGGAGACTTATTTCTGCGGCTGGCAGCCGCTCTCCCGCGCTCCCCTCCTCAGGCAGCTAAGGAAACCAGGAAGCGGCAGGGCCCAGCCAGCCATCTGGCGGGGTGAGAAGGGGGTGGGGGAGAAGGGTAGAGAGGTACAATAACCCAGGGAGTGGGAGTGGGCACGGACTTGGTTACTGGGCTGGGTCAGGGCTCCTGCACCGCCCCAGGAAAGGTTGGAGACCCCGAACCTCAAGGATGCCTCTCAGAGGCTGTGCAAATTCCACCGTCCCCAACAAGGCTGCCAAGCCCAGGGAGCCACCCCCAGGGTGGCCCCTTGGACCCTTGGACCCCTGTGCCCTTGGCACTTATCCCCCCCGCACCAATTCTGTCCCCTTCCCAGGAGCCCAGTTTGCGTGGAGAGAGTACCAAGACCACACAATGGAAGGAAAAGCCTTGTCAGAGGAGGAAGATTCTAACTGGAGGCCTAAATGCTCCAGAAAGATTATATTTCCGGTTCCGCTTGCACAGAAAACAACTAACAATAGGTTCCCCCTCTAAACCCTCACCTCCTTTTTCCTCCCCCAACTCCCCACCCTGTCCCAAACAGGCCAACCTGTATAGCTTTTGTCGCTCCATTAAACAATGAGGGCTCAAAGATCTTTCAAGCTTCCTCCAGGAGTGGGGCAAAAGACAGCGTGGGCCTCCTCCACTGGCTCTCAGTGCAAGAGCTCTGCGGGGTGGGGATCAGGGCTTATATGTGAAGATCAAGTGTATTAAGACCTGCTCACAAAAAAATTTTAAAAATTAAAAATTTTTAAGAACCCGCTCACACCAATGCCTTTCAGTGACCTCGGACATGGCCAGTGGGAAAAACAACCCCTTTCCTATCAAGCCCTTCCCCGTGTGCTCCAGTTCCCCTCCAGCTGTCCCGGGCTTCTCAAGAGCCCCGGGCTTGCCAATACTGCCTATCTTCGCCAGCCCCGTGCCCTACTTTGTTCCTCGACGTACCCATCAGGTGTACGGGCAAAGCCAAAACCTCTGGGTACGTCTCTGTCTTCCACCCTGAGTCTGTTGGAGGCACAAGGCCTTGACCCTGGGGCTGGTGAGCAAGCACTGGGGGGGGGGGTCTCCTCAGTTCCCCCACCCCCACTTGAGTGGCCGCCTGCATCGACAAATGGGTTTCTCTACCTTTTCAGCTTCAGCAGTGGATTCTTCTTGCTAAAGGCTAAGTACTCGCTGAGTTGCAAGTTTTAGAAAATGAGGCCATTGTGGGGCTATTTTGGAGGGAACGAGAGGCTGCCGGTGCCCGCGCCAGCCCCGTCCACCTCCCACAAGGATTGGGCACCATTCTTTCCACTTTGGGAAAAATTCCATCTCCTGTTTCAAAAACAGCTGAATCTGGCTTCATCTTCAGCCCAAGGATAGCCGTGGGGAGACACTGAGGGTTTCTGTCTTGAAGACAGTGCAGAACAAGCGACCAGAAGGCAGGTGAGGACGAAGAGGGCTCAGCAGCGTCTTGGAGGGCATTCTGGCGAAGCCCCGGCTCTTAGGGAATCAGCTATGGAGTGAAGGAGGGGAGGGGAGAGCTCCCGGGATGGCATCGCAGCTGGGAGCACAGCCAGGCTCCAAGAGTGGGGGCCGGCACACCCCCCACCCCACCAGCTCGGGGTGAGGAGAGCTGGGGGTCCTGCTAGTTTTGAGACCATTTGTCTCAGCTTGCCGGGACCCGCCGGAACAAAGAACCACACACCCAGGGGCTTGAACAACAAGAGCTTTATGGCCGCACACTTCTGGAGGTTGGAAGTCTCCAGGCTTGGCTTCTCCTGAGGCCTCGCCGTGTGGCTTGCAGCTGGCTGCCTACCCATGGTGGCCCCGCGTGGACTTCCCTCTGGGTGGGTCCATGTCCTCACCTCCCCTCCTAGAGGGACGCCCTTTGGCTTGGATAAGGACCCACCGTGTGACCTCATTTTAACTTCATTACCTATTTAAAGACCCTGCTTCCAATCCAGTCACATTCTGAGGTCCTGGAGGTGTCGGGTCTTCAACATAGGGATTGACAAAATGCACCCACAGCCCCAGCACGGGGCCCCTCTTTCACCTCTGCAAAATCACAACCGGTTCAAATGCCAGGGAACGTAGTTTCCAGACTACGAGAAGCTGCCGGGCTGTGGACCATTTGTAAGAGGGTCCTTGTCAGCCCTTTCTTCCAGGCTCCTTCCAGGGCAAATTCTTCTCAGTTTCCCAGTCCTGCCTCTTCCAAGAAGCCCTTCTTGATGGCTGAGCTCACGCGACAACTTTCTATTGCCGAACTCTGCTGCACTATAGGAACAATTGCTGGGTCCAGCTATCTGTACCCTGAGCATAAATCCAATTTCTGAGGTCTTTGAGGATAGGTACCACAAACACACACACACACACACACACACACACACACACACACACACAGCCAATATCCATTTCCTTCTTTTCCCAGCCATGTGACTTGGGGATTTGGGGTTGGGTGCCCCCCTCCCCCAGCTCCAGGTATCAGCCCAATTGGCTTAATCAGACAACACACATGGCTGAATGGGTTCAGTCAAAACAAACATCAGGACTTTTGCCGGGATGGCTGGAACAGTCTTTCTTCTGGGCTGGGTTTGGTGGGGGAGAATGGAAGATTTAGAGTATAACACCTGCAACTAAGGCAGGGTGGATGGGTAGGGCACTGGAAGTCCCTGAGACGGGGTGTGAGGGCAGGGAACAATTGCTTTGTGCAGCCACTAAAGCCCATTCAGAGGAAACAAGGCACATAACTTGTGCCGGTGTGATTTTTAGGTCCTAGATCAAGCTCTACCTGCAGTAGGTTCTCCCTGGACCATTCAGTAACATAAACCAACAGATTCCTCCTTTTGCTAACATCGGTTTCGGTTGGTTTACAATGGAAAGATCACTAACTCATACAATTTCCTCGAGATCCTCCAAATAGCCTAGCCCCAGGAGAAAAGGATACTCAGTAAATACTACAGAAAGTCACAATCTGTGATGGCTTTGTAGATGAGGAAACTAGGACCAGGGGTAAAGGGACTTGCCAAGTCTTGTGGCCAATTAGCAGCAGAGCCTGGATGAAAGCCCAGGTCTACTGTCTAGTGCCGTCCCCACTGCACCAGAAGGACCATTGTTCTTCCCTTCCGGCCCCCCAAACTTGTCCTTGGGGGAAGAGGGGGCAGCAAAAGCCAGTGAGAAGCCACAGAGCCCTCAGCCCCCTAAACAGGAAGACTCGGTTGCAAGCCAGGAGGCCAGAGGGGCGGTAAGGCAGGAAATCGAGCGGCTCCATGTCAACCACAGGCAGCAAGTCACGTGGGGACTGTGAGCAAGAATCTAGTGCAGAGATGGGGAGCAACTGTCAACCCAGGCCATAGGCATGTCATTGTCCCCGGGACCTCAGAGGGCCCTAGCACATGTTCCCAAGAACCCTCTGCCCTCGGGAAGACTGTCCCCAGGTTGAATGGGGGACTTGGCAGGCTCTAGAAGGGGCAGAAATATGTAATCCGTGGAACAGAAGAGTCAGGTGTTGGTCATAGACGAATGCTGATGGCCACCTGTATAGCAGTCAGATGCCTCGCATTTTCCAGGCCAGTTGGCATTTCAGTCCTCTGAGCTATTGTCCCCAGAGGGGGTAAATGAACTTCAAGCTCCAGATGTCATCGTGGGCCATCAAGTGACTTTGGAAACAGTTGCTGAATCAGTAATCCACTGCTGTGGGACAAATCACCCCAAAACGTAGTGGCTGAAAGCAATGGCATTTGAGGATTTGTTTTCCTGTGGTCCTTCGGGTTTGCCTGGGCTCAGCTCTGCGGTTCTTGTTCCTTGGTGTGCAGTCAGACAGTCGCTGGGGCTGGAATCATCTGAAGGCTTCCTTACTTGCAGGTCTGGTGCCCAGGCTGGGAAGACTCCAGCATCTGGGGGGGATGAGGGTACAGAACACCGGGGATACCCCCCGGGGATCTCTTTCCAATATGGCAGCTTTGGGGCAGCCAACCTTCTTCCGTGGCAGCTCAAAGCTCCCAACAGCTGTGGAGAGCAAGAAAGAGAGAAAGAACCAGACAGAAGCCATGTGGAACCGAGCCTCAGGAGTCACAGTCACCTCTGCCTCATTCAGTTCGCTGGAAAAGTCTGGCCCATGTTCAAGGAGAGGGGACTTTAGACTCCACCTGGTTGGAAGAGCCATCGAAGAATGTTCGAACGTGATTTTAAACCACCACAGCAGCTGTATTTGGCAGACCACCAAAGTCAAGGAGCCCAGATCTCCGACCCTGAGCAAGGAAGGCGAGAGCTGCCCAGGACCACCCAAATCTGGATTTCCTAAACATGAGAGAGAAATCGGATTCTGTTGTGGACATGCTGCTGTCATTCAGGGTTTTATCATTACCCTCAGCCCGACTTAATCCTAACTGACACGGAGACCTGGAACTGCCATGTCCTGTTCCTGGCACAGAGCAAGTTCTCAAACCAAGACTGGCTAAGTAAGAGAGGCTGGGCTGAGTTGCAGACAGGGGGGAAGTAAGGGGGTGTGAGACAGGGATAACCGGACTTCAGATCTTGAATGTTCTACTCCATTGTCCCGTAAGTTCACATATGTGTGTTAGACTACATCCCAATGTTTATTTGTTAAAATGAGGAAACATGCAAAGGCAACAAGGAAATACCTCTCAGACATGGCGAAGGTGCCCAGCGTGGCTCTAAGCCATGTCCTGAAAAAGTCTTTTGTCTTAGGATCCTTCTCTTTTCCTCTCCTCATCCTCCTTCACCCCCACCCTTCTCTCTCCTTCCACAACCACCTAGCACATATTCTTAGCAATCCCCCTAAGGAAACCAAGAATTTTATGATACCCTGGACAGAGGAAAGTGAAAATCAATCCATCCCTACTCCTTGGCAGGCCTGGCAGATATGGCGCCTGTGGTCCATCCACCCTTCTTCCCCCTCCCCGCTTCAACCCCTGCTCCTGTCACCTCACTGCATTCTTGTTCCCTCCCTGATTTCGCATATGCTCTTCCTTCTGCAGGGATACCCATCTCCCCTTCCTGTTCTGGTCAACTCCTACTGGTCACTCACCACCCAATTCAGATGGTACTTCCTCTAGGAAATGCCCCGATCCAAGCCTATACAGCAAGCCCAGTGGGGAAGGTGCCCTTCCCGTGTGCTTCCGGAAACCCAAACCTGCCTAGGTTGAAACACTCATCGCACTGGACTGGAACAGTCTGCTTTGGTCTCTCCTGAGAGATGCAGAGTTGCAGGAATGGCATGCTATCAATCATTGCCAAACCACTGAGAGCAGGCCTTCCAGAACACCTGTGACAGTGGCTCCAATGGCTTAGTCCTCCCTGGATTACAGCAAAGACTAACCCAGAAGAGAGTGTCTCCCGTATTGCAATACTTGCGGTGAGTCTCCTCCTAGCATCTCTCAGATCAAGGCAGGTGGGCAGTCCCTATATTGTATCCCTATATTGTGTTGTTCCTTTGGCTGGTTCCCTGGATTTTGAATTTTTGACATATCTGACCAGGGCCTTTGCCACTCTTTCCCTGGACACTCTTGTTATGATAGACTATAGTTTTCAAATACAGTCACAGCAATATTTTCAGTCCCATAGGCTCTTCCAGAATCTTGCCACTCCCATCAAGAGGTGGTATCTTTTTCCTCTACCCTTGAACCTGGACGGGTTAGTGACTGTTCTGACCAATAGAATATGGTGGAAGGGACGCGAGGCTCTCGGCATGAGTTGCGTAGACGCTCTCAGCAAACTGCCGCAGCCAGAGCTGGAAGTGGGGACAGGGTGGGGGGGGTGCACCACACAAGGAACGGAGCCAGGACGTGAGAGGCAGCAGATTTTCCAGTGAGTTCTTTGACTCATCTGTCTCTGTCTCCTTGCATGCACGACAGAGATCATAATGGGCAGTTGTGAGGGATTCATGCAGTAACGTAAGCAAAGCTCAGGCCACGTTAGAAGTGCGCAGCGAGGGACGCCTGAGTGGCTCAGTTGGTTAAGCGGCTGCCTTCGGCTCAGGTCATTATCCCAGCGTCCTGGGATCGAGTCCCACGTCGGGCTCCTTGCTCGGCAGGGAGCTTGCTTCTCCCTCTGCCTCTGCCTGCCACTCTGTCTGCCTGTGCTCGCTCGCTCTCTCTCCCTCTCTCTCTGACAAATAAATAAATTAAAAAAAAAAAATGAAGTGCGCAGCGAATGCTGGCCTACTAGGAGCGAAAACCTTGCCAAAGTCCCGAGGAGACGCTCGTGGATCTAGAGAGCCATGATGTCCAAATGCAAGTACCAGGTGCTGGAGAACAGCACGGCATTCTGGAATTCTGAAAACTTGGCTTTTTTAGATGCCTGGGACTTGCAACGTTGATTCTATATCACCAGTATGTAGAATGGAGAAGAATGAGGGCCATTCTCTTGCCACGTGGCAAGGGAATAAAAGTTTCCCCAGTTTGAGAGGTTGACTGACCAGGAGAAAGGTATCCATGCCAACTGAGGCCTCCGTTCAGGCCAGAGGCTCTTATGGTACAAGGAAGGCAGAGGCACAAAACTGTAGAGAGGTTTACAGGATGGAGAAGAGGGAGCCAAGGGGGCCTTGCTCTGTAGCAGGGGACATTGGCATGCCCTAGAAGGAAGCCCACATTTAGCATGGAGCTGCAGAGGTAAAGTGAGCGTGGTTAAGTAAGGGGCCTTGGCCGTAGTCCCAAGAGCAGCCTAGATCCTGCACAACCCAGCACAACAGAGAGAGTGACCACGAGCACCCAAGCCTCCATGACATCCAGAAACACTGACAGAAGAGCCCTACCAGGGGCATGCACAGCCTCCAGGACCAAGGTCATGGCCATCTGGGACATCGGGATTCATGTTCTAGTCCAGAAACCACAAGCACAATTCATCCAAGGCCAACAAGCCCCGTGAGTGGGGCCAGAACACAAGGCAAGATGCGGACCCATGTCCCTTGCTCAGTGCCACGACAGCATAGGGCTCCCTCTTGCCCATCTCTGCAACCCAGGGCCTCAGCTCACACCAGGGCAGAAGGGGCTAGAGAAAATTCTGGAGAGATGGTATTGGCCTCCAAGTGACCATGATTTCAGCATGAAGTGACTGTTACCTTGACTTGGCAAGTTCAAGGTATCTACCATCAGCACAAACAGGGACTCCAGAGCCCAGTTAAGACTCCAGTCTGGGAGAAATAAAGAAAAGCTACATCTTAGTATACCTGAGTGTCAGGAACTTAGGACTTCAAGCTGCTCTGCAAGACTTTACTCCAGCCTTGGGAATAACGAGAGGGCGCGAAGCCGGAGAACAACGTACACATAAATGCTCCAGCTGACAAGCTAGACGTTCTTGCCAGGGTCCGTGTCCCCGCGGGAGGGGGCAGCCGAGGAGGAGGGGCTGGATGTCAGGAGGGTGTCCAAAAGAAGACAAGACGTGTGAGTCTCCTTTTTGGATCCTGCTGCCTCTCGCAGCAACTCTTAATTACCAGCAATCAGCTCTTAATTACCTACAACAAGAGAGACGAGGGAAAACACAGATAAATGAAATCCATAGATAATCCCCAAACCCCAATTTGGTCGATAACATCATCCAGCTTCCCCAAGTACCTCTTGCCAGGACTCCTGACCATCCATGTTGCTGAATACAAAGATTCCCGATTCCCCGTCTTTTCCTTGTCTCTGCCCTTGCCACCCCCCTGTTGACGCAGGGGGAGACACCAGTGGGCCCCAAATAATGCCCAGTGGGATACTGTTTCCTCATCCCTGGGAGATGGCTGCCAGGCTCTAAACCTCCTGGCACTGGACCATTCACTATTTGCCCAACAAACAGGAGCACTGGCTGCTAATTCAAGCCACCTTGGAGGACGGGAAGGGAGGACAAGAGGTTCCAAGGGTGAAGGCCTACAGGACCACAGCGTGTCTGCAAATCCGAGGGCCTCTCTGTCCACAGCTGAGGCAGGATGGACGCCCAGCATGGGGAACTTCTAGAAGGAAGACAGTTTAGAGCCTGCAGAGCCAGCAGAAATGGAGGAAAGATGGAGCATCGACGCGGGGGGTGGGGGGCTGGGGGGTGGTTCCCCGGCTTCCTGACTTTTTCACAATCAAGGATTCTTTTTTGTTTTTTAAGACTTCTTTATTTATTTGAGAGAGAGAGAGAGAGAGACAGAGAGAGAGCGCGTGCGAGCGCACAAGCAGGAGGGGTAGAGGGAGAGAGAATTCCAAGCAGATTCCGCCTTGAGCATGGAGCCCAACATGGGGTTCAATCCCATGACCCTGAGATCATGACCTCAGCCAAAACTAAGAGTCAGGTGCCTAATCGACTGAGCCACCCAGGCACCCCCACAATCAAGGATTTTTAAGTGTTCTTTCATCTTGAATGGGTAGGCAGGGCGTACACCTCAGGTCCCAGGCCTGGGCCAGTAGAGCCTGGAAAGCTGGCTGTTCTGCTGTAAAAGAATGTCTTGTGGTCATTGCTTTGGGGAAACCATCCAATTGTGACCCAGGGGCCCAAACATGTTGCCCAGTATTCATTAAAAAAGAAAAAGGATAGAGCAGGGGGAGACACGGAGAATTAACAACCATCCCCTCTCCTCCCCTGCCCCTCTCCCTGCTCCCCAAAGTCAAGGCAGCTGTGGGGGTGGGGGGGTGGTCCTTTCTAGTCCTGAGGAGTAGCGAAAGTTGAACCCAAACCTGAACATGGCTCTCTCTTTCCTGACTTGTCTTTTTTCCTCCAGTTAGCGCGGTGGACAAGCCAATCCTCATTCCCGCAGGCCTCGTTAATGAACCTGCAGTAGCAATGTGCCTTGTTATTGCTAGAAACCTGGAAGCAGCACGCTCCCCACCAACATACGGATACCACACATAAAGGTCCCTCTCCCCTCTCTCTCCCCTCTCCCGCCTCTCCCGCCTCTCCCAGGGTGGTCCGTGCTGCTAGTGCCTGCAGAGATGCCTGGATGTCCCGCTGGGCGGACTGTCCAGAACTCACCATGTCCCCCTCCATCTCCCCCCAAGCCAGGCTTTCTTCACAGCCTACTCACCCCCCAAGGGGATGGCACACAGAGTCCCGGGGTGGAGGCTGCTAAGGATGAAATGTTAGCACCCACCTGGCCCGCACACCTGTTCCCATGCCCGCGATCAGGTGCCTCGAAGGGGGACCACCAGGAGTGGGGTCTAGTTTGAAGAAGAGATTAAGGAACCCTGAGAGTTGTTCGGGTCACTGTGTGTCGGGGGGCGGGTGCTGCCTTGGCCTCAGCCCCCCACCCCGACCTGTGCCCTGACCAGTGTTGGCCCCTTGGGCACTGTCATTGGACTCTAATGTGACCAGCACTAACTCAATTCCGTCACAGAGAGACAGGAATGATCTTTCTCGGGTCCTCTGCTTCTGCTGCGTCTGTCTGCTCTGATGGGGACAGTTGGTTCTGCCTTATGAGGTCAGATTTTCAGGCTTTTGGACCTTTTCTTACTCGCTTGATGACAACTTGTCCAAGGGAGAGGCCAGGAGAGCGAGTTGGAGGAAAACACGGGCTCCAGTACAAAGCGGTTTCCTACAGTCTGGAGGCAACATGTTTCCAGGGATGTCCTGAGCTTCTCTCCTGCCACCTGGTCACCTAGCATGCCCGAAGGCCACGGAGCCCATCAGGGAGCAATGCCCGTGGCCCTCCTGGCCCAGCTGATGGCAAAAATCAAATGATGCAGGGAAGTTTTTAGAAGGGAAAAGAAGAAAGAGAGCAAGAAAGACAGTGTTCGATTTCCCCCCGCTGCGGCGGCTGACATCACTGCCTGCCAAGCAGAAATTGCCTGCCTTTCTCCAAGCCAGCATTCTAGAGCTGTTTTCTGATTATTTCAATCAGCCTAATAACGTGTATATTTCAGACAGCTGCCTTGGCGGTGTGGAACCTTTGGGCTTTCTGCTGGCCCCTGCGGAAACATAACTGGTGCTCCCCAAAGTTCACATGCACCAGGGAAAAGGGGTTCGCATGGATTTTACGACCCCAAAATATAACCACCCCAGAATCTGGTTCTAGGTCCAGCTGTCTTTTCAGAATGACAGGCTAGAGCGGAGGCACCACAGCTGGGTCTAGCTAGGGCACCAGGATCCACAGCCAGGATCCTTGCTGACAATAGCAACTGGCTTTCCTGGGTTCTGGTCATTCCTGTCGGTGGTCCACAGGCCTCAGGACCCCCATGGGGGCGAGCCAGGTATGGGGCATCCCCTCGCGGCTTGTTCCTTCCTGCCAGGCCCGTGCGGAGGGGTTGATCGTGAGGCCATGAATGTCTGCGAGAACAGAGAGGGGACAGAGTTCATTCAACACTATCCATCATGTGCAACGGAACCCAGGGAAATGGGAACAATTCACTGGGCCATGCTTAACTCAAGGCAGGTCTAGAGGTATCCGAGGTTACAATAAAGCTCCTATAGGGCTAGAAAAAACATTCCAAATGGCATCGGAGAAAGTTAACCAATGTATTGTATAGAACTACATTTATTAGAATAATAACTCTCAAATTCTGAGCACCTGCTAGGACCGGGAGCCCTGCCAGGTGCTTTTGCATATATTACCTCGGCTAATCCTCGCAACAAGTAATGCACATATTACAATCACCAGTTTCATTTCAGAGATCTGGAAAACCCTTCGGTGAGTTGAATTTTTTTCTGCAATTGCAAAAGCTGCCCTTTCTGGGCATGTGTGTTTCTAAAACACATGCAATCCTAAATAACCCCTAAAATTTTGATCATAATCTTCAGAAAATAGTGCAGGAAGAGGTCTGTCTTCCTGATGCCTAACTGGATGGAAGGCTGCCTTCTGGCTGCAGGTGCACGTGAGCTGGGACAGAGAGCTGTCCCCCAGGACACTGTCTTTTTTTCCTTTTTTTTTTCTTCTTTTGGCTATTCTGTCCCCAGTTGGAAGTTTCTTCCTAACAGCAATGCACACACACACACAAGTTGGTTCCTATCTTTCTTTTTGGTTGCAAAACATTATCAAAAGCCACACTGTACTGAGTATTTCCTAGTGCCCATCATCCTGCAGGTTTTCAGAAAAATGGGGAGGAGGTTGTCGGGGAGCCTAGAGAAGCTGATGTCCACTGCCCACCTCAGGGGGCAGAACGGCAATCAAGCAAGGCATTCATTGAACATCTCTGCACCAGACTCCACAGAACTCACAAAACCTACCACCCCAGTAGGCAACAGTGTGTGCGCCTCACTAAGCAGAACAGAGCCTTTTTTTCTTTGCGGGGGAAGGGGCAGAAGGAGACAGAATTCCCAGCAGATTCCTCCGCACTGCACATGGAGCCTGATGCAGGGGCTCGATCCCACAACCCAAGCTTAAACCAAGAGTCAGGTGCCTAAGGGACTGCTCCACCCAGGGGCCCCAGAGCAGGGCTTTTCTAGGCAATGTCACTAAAAGAGCAGGGTTACAGACCTAGAAGACTAATCAGTTCCCCTAACCGATACTCAGAAGTGTCGCATCTCCCTCACTGTCGACATCTTATGTGGTCCAAACTTACTTCGATGATGCAGTCATCACTCAAAACCCAAGAAACTCCATTTGTAAAACCACTGCCAGAGGTAATTGACAGACCCCTGAAGAACTCCATTTCGTTGCTTTAAACTTAGTCTCATGTTTGCCCCTCCCTTAAAGTATTAGTCCCAGAAGACAGGCAATGTGTCTGATCCCAGTAAATGCAGTGGAGAGAGTGAAGAAATCGAGAGAAGAGGGGAAGACAGCAGAGTGAGGCAGGGAGGGGGGTGGATGGCTCAGTTTTTCAAGTGTCCGACTCTTAGTTTCCGCTCAGGTCAACGATCTCAGGGTCAAGCCTCACACTGGGCTCCACGCTCAGCACAGAGTCTGTTTGTCCCTCCTCCCCCTTGCCCTCCCCTGCTCACACTCTAAATAAATAAATGAGAACTTAAAAGAAGAGGAAGAGGGAAAGATGAAAAGAATGCATTAACAAGCTTATTTCCACTGCGGGCAGCTGACCCATTTGGGACCCTCCCAGTGAACGCGCAGAATGTGTCTCCAAATCGCCCCACTGAGTAGCAACGAAACAGAGACATGGATCCACTGCCTCCCCTGCCTGGGAGGGTGTTCATTCCCCAGCAGTTGTACTGCTGTTATCCCACCTGCAAGCCACATGGAAAGGCCTCCATCCCTTCCAAGGCCAACAGCCCCTTCTGGCAGAGACATGCAGGAAGCCATCTGCAGGTACAAGAACTGTCAGCAGGGGCCTCTGGGGTGGGCACCTGCCACGGATCGGAATGACTTTTGAACCACCCTCAGAAGGTAAAGATTGCTATCAGCAGAGATCTTTAGGGCAGTAATAATAAAGGCAAAAGTTTACTCGGTGCCCATCGCATGCCAGCTGCTGTTCTAAGCACTTTCCATGCACCAACCCTTGTCTTTCTCACACATCTGTATAAAATAGGCACCATTATTATCTCGCTTGACGGATAAGGAAATGGACTGCCATAAACTTCAAGGCAATCCCACAGACATCTTGGAGCAGTGAGCCCATCATCGGAATAAACAGGTGCGAAGTAGTCCAAAGGAGATAAGGTACATTAATACATTAATGTATTTTAATTAATCAATTAATTAAAAAATTAGAAGCAGAAGCATGTACTGGAAATACTGAGGAAGGCTTTTCAGAAAAGATTGACCCAGATCTGCAATTGAAAGGTGAGAAGGCAGCATGAATTAAGTCCTGGGACAGGATGGAGTAGGGCACGGAGGGGCCAGTTTATCTGGTATGTCAGTTATGATGTCCATAGTACCGTTTCCCCAAGTATTTCCACCTCTCTGTTATCCTGACTTATAGAGGACTTACATCATCTTGCCCTCATTTGAAGTTCATTATGCGTGGCTATTTGACTTGATTTGACCAACGAGACATTAGCAGAAGTTACTTGTGTCCCTTCTAAGTGGTGGTGATCACAGAGCACACATTAAGATGGACCCTCCATCCCCTTGGGTATCAGAATCCCTGTGAGAAGAAGAGCCCATCTCCCTGCCGACCTACAGAAAACATGTAGCGTGACCCAGAAACAAACCTGTGCTCTTGTATTGTGCATCACTGAGACTTTAGAACTGTTACTAGAACATACCCAGCCTCTCCTGACCAGCGTGCTAGGTTATGTTGCCATAACAAACAATTCAGATCTCAGGGGCTCAACAAATAAATTTCACATCCTTGCAAGTTTCACCACAAGGCAATAGATGGAGGAGGAAATGTGCTCCGCTCCATAGAGCCACTCAGGGACTCAGGCTGATGGAAGCTCCACCATCTGAATGGAGCGTTGCCATTGCTTACCGAGCAAGGATGGAGAGAAGCCAGCAGGTCCTACCGGGACTTCCTGTTGCCTCAATGTGAAAGTATCACACATCACTCCCACATATATTTTACTCACCAGTGCTGGTGGCCAGATCTGCCTAAGTGCAAAGGGACTGGGAAGTGTGATCACCCCGCCCACCCCCCACCAGGAAGAAGAGAAGAATTGGCCATTGGTGAACACTAATAATATCCTCCACACCTGGCTCCAGAATACTGACAAGCAGTAGGCAGCTGGAGGTATGGAGAGTGGAGGGGAGGGGTGCACAGGTGAGAAAGGCTTTGAGGAGCCAGAACATGACCATGAATTATCAGGGAGCCAATGTAAGCATGTGAGCAAAGCAGGATGTGAAGAAGGTTGACTTAAGTATCATTAGACCAGTGGTCTAATGCCAGACACATGGGTATGCCTATATTCAATGAGGTGTACTGGGAGATTGTTGTATTAATCAAGGCTTGTGGTGGTAAGGGTTTGGCACCCACTGTTGTCAGAGGAAGAGAGATGAGGAGCCAATCCTGTGACATCTTAACGAAGAGGAAGTACAGTACATTGGGAGCCCATGCTTTGACATCAGACAGACCAGGATTCAAATCCCACCTCTGACACCTACTAGCTTTTTGAACTTGGGCAAAATACATAACTTCTTAGAGCCTCAGTGCTCTTATCTACAAAATGGGCCTAATAACATCACTTACTTTATATAGCTATTGTAAAGAGTGGAAGACTAATGATTACATTTGTAGTTGACGTGGGTGGGGGGTAGTGGTGCTGGTGAACCACAGAGGGACTGAAATGAGAGCTTTGGGGAATAAAATATCTAGAATTGGGGGGCAAGAGACAGAAGAGGCTCCCACCATGTAAACGGTAGAAGTCATACTCAGAAGACAGAAAATGAACTAGGAAATACAGGATCCTAGAAACCAAAGGGAAAAAAGAGTTTCAGTAAGAAGCCTTAAGCTCAAAGCAGACACAGGAGATATGAACAGCCATTAGATTTTTACAAGAATAAAATGACTACCACCTGGTCATAGGAGGAGCAAGTTAGCGGCAAGAGATCAAGAGGGACAAGGCATCTGAGAGGTGGGGCCCAGCAAGTGTAGACTTTCATAAACAGTTTGGCCACAGAAGGGCTCCTGGCTGGTTCAGTCGGTAGAACATATGACACTTGATCTCAGGGTCATGAGTTTGAGCCCCACAGTGGGCACAGAGTTTACTTTAAAAAAAAAGAAAAAAAGAGTTTGGCCAGGGAAAGAAGGAAGAAAGAGAAAAGGACCTGTATTGGTCAGAAATGCTTTTGGCTGCAAGTAATAAGATTTTTTTTTTTTAATCAAAGATGTAAGAAAAGGAAGTCCACAGAGAGAAAGAGAGGAGAAACATTTGTAAAACTTCTTTGCATTCAAGAGTTGAAAGGATTAGCCATAGAGAAGGCCAAAACACTCAAGAGCTAAAATTAAAAATAAGGCTGTATTTAACATAGGCTCATTTCTTTTCTTAACAGATCTTTACAGAGTGTTTATGTTGAAGCACCCCAATACTTGGATGAGATTGAGCCATTTTTCACAGAGTCTGTACAAGCTAACCCCAATACCTCCTGTCCCCTGGCCACCTGGAAGAAAGACTCCATTTCTCAGTGAAATGGTTATGTGACTAAGTTCTGGCCAGCGGGACATAAATGGAAGCATGACATGTCAGCTTCCAGGAATTTTCCGTAAAAGATAGCTGGTCTGTGCCTTTTCATTCCTTTCTCTTTAGTCACTTCCTCTATCTTATCCTTAAACATGGGCATCATGCCTGCCATCTCGGACCATGGGGCTAAAGACCTCTTTCTTCAAAGGGCAAAGCACAGAGCTTGAAGGATCCCAGGTCCCCAAGGATTTCATGGAGCACAGCGATCATTCCAGCTCTGTATTGAGGCCAAAGCACCTCTTCCCAGATGCAGTCCCTGGAGAGGAGATGACTGGCCTGGATACCTCCGAGGGCATGCTCTGAGATCTACATCAAGAGACCAGCCTTCTCTCTGTGGGTAGAGGTGTCACAGAGGGCCCCCCCACTCCTCCTAGGCACCACGTTTTAGGAGGGGGAACAGGAGGTCCACATGGCCCTCCATCTCATCCTCAAGCTGGAGAAACCTTAGAAGGAAGGTGCCCGAGCAGCCCTTCCAAGCAGCTTGTGAGACACTTGGCTTCAGTACTGGCTGGCTGGCAGGAAGACAGATTCTGATCTCAGTTGTGCATCGCTAACAAGTGGTGACTTCACATTGGTGAGGCGAGCTGATTTGAGTGCTTTCAAGGACAAAAGGAGTCGTGCTATCTAGAGGTGAAGATCAGAACCAAGTAGTACCACCTCACCATTTCTAGAGGTGAAGGAAAATCTTTTAGAGGCTGATTCCATCCCTGCTCTGAACTGAAGGTCTCTCCTCAGCCACACCAGCCTTGAACCCCCTACAAGCTTGTACATCATTTCCCCCTCATGATTCACCCAGCCCGTCACACCTGCTGCCTGCTTCTGTGGTCATCTTTTGGGGAGGTTTCCCACATCCCCCAGGCTCCCCCATGACCCCATGATGAACCCCAGAAGAGGGGGAACCCTGACTTACTCACCTTTTTGTAAGCTCTTGACATAACTCCATGCCCAGCATACAGCACATGCTCAAAAAAGGTTTCTGACGAATCGTGACTGCGTATAACTCGGGGATCTTGGCTCGCAGATGAGAGGAAGGCAGGCCAAAGAAATCGTGTGTGCCAATCCCCCTAATGCCAGGCAGCCTAAAAAAAAAAAAAAAAAAAAAAAAACCTCCTCTAGTCCATTTCAGAGACCCAGCTCTTGTCGTCCCCCAAAGTTTCAGAGAAGACTTCTGCCCCACCCTCCTTAGTAAAAAGCAGTGATATTGATTTTTCAGTGACTAGCCTAAATTTCTCCTGTCGCACTTTAGAACCACTCCATCTGCTCGTACCGTCAGTGTGACGGCCCAGCTGCTCACTGCCACCTACAACCCAGGCTGGCCTTCAGCTGAAACGCACGGCTACAACAGCTGTAGCGCATGTTAAAATATTGACACGCTTCTGTACCGTAGAGTAAATAGCCACTGCTCCAGGCCCCCCAACATGTCCCCGCCTGCCACCCTGGTACTCCCAGAGCACTCCCAGAGAGCCTCCAGAAGCCCAGATCTCAGAGACAGCTCTGAATGATGGGTGCCCAGTCATGAAACCCCCACCCTTCTCTTCCCTGAGCTGCAGAACAGTGACGCCAGCAGCCTGACCCTCCCCTTGGACTTCGATGCGAGTCCAGTGGCAGCGGCCCTTAGCAGGTGTGTAGGTTCTGTGCCGACCACGGCTTGGGGATGTGTGCTATCTATGCACTGTCCACAGTGAGAGGAGAGGTGAAGTCACTCACCGGGGACAGCTGGGGACCAGATGCCCAGAGAGGGGACATGAGGCCAAAGCCTGGTCTGTGCAGCCACCAAAAGCCAGGATGGGGCTGGACTGGCTTCAGCTGGAGCCAGACCTGAGCAGGATGCCCAGGAGAGACCAGGTCCTAGGCTAAGTGAGAGGCTGAGGCCAGCCAGGCAAGGGGCAGGCTTCTCTGGGCCACTGGCTCCCTCTCCCAAGCCTGGAAATGCCCAAGAAATGAGAGGGCAACCAAAAAGCCATGAGAAACCCCAGAGGAAACCGAAGGCACCCTTGAAGTATCTTTCAGGATGGTGGGGGGCCAGAAGCAGAAATGAAAGAAAAAGGAAGAGAGAAGCTTTCCAAATGTAGCTCTTGCGCCCCCCCCCACCTCCTCCCAGGCCCTGAGGTTATCATGTCTTGGCCCGCCAATGCCGAAATCAGTGGCACTAGCCTGCGGTCCAGGGGTGTGGGGTACAGTCAGGCAACCAGACCACGAAGCAGACATCGGAACCAGCTGCAGCAGGACTAAGCACGAGGAATATGCTGAAGTAGAGAATGGACGACGGGAGTGACCTTGAACCAGAGCACGGGATCATAGAATCAAATACCAAGTGGAAATTCAAGGGGTGGGGGAAGGGAGAGGAGAAAGAAGGAGCCCACTGGTTGGCATAAATGTTAGGACACAGGCAGAATTAGAGATCCAATGGGTGTGCCTGTTCCAATGCCAGCCCTGGGCCCCCCGTATGGTTCCAAGCCCTTTATCATGTTTGCGCGTGCCCAAAGGCCAACACGGGGTCCCATGCCCGGGGGACTGTCCTCAGGCTGCCGGACTCACTCTGCCCGTGCACACAGTTAGAAGTGCCTGGCAATTTGAATTGAGCCCTTAACCCATAAATGGAGCTCCGGGGAGGTAGTAAACATTGTGGCCCCCCTGTCCCAGACAAGGGTCAACTTAGAGAGGTGACCTGCCCTGTCTCCCAGAGGCCCCTGCAGGATCAAGCTCAAATACCCTCCTTGGGACTTGGTACAGTAACATATCCTGGCTCGGGCCCCTCCTCTCCCCATCCCAGTTCCCCACACTCCTGTTTGGTTTCCCTGAAAGCAGGTCCTAACAAATCACTTTCAAATACATCCCGTACCCAGCGTCTTGCTTGGGGGTATCCAACGTTAAGACCCAGAGCAACCTTCCCAGTGAACGACCCCGCCATATCTCCCACTGCCCACACGGGAAACTTTAGAAGCCACCTAGGCCTGGACCCCACTCTCTCTCACCCCCACATCCAATCCACCAAATTCCCTTCTCTCTAGCCCCTCATGTCTCTAGAATCTCCTCTCTCACAGGCATGTCCTGCATGGACTACTGAAACAGCTCCTCCCAAGGCTCTTCCTTTCCTCTCTTGACCCCTCCAATCCTTTTAATTCTTTCTCTAAGAAAGCCTGAAGGTCCCACTCCAGTGGGCAGGGGGGACCCTCCCTGCTGCCTTAGGATGAAATCTAGTCTTACCCTCGCTCCTGTCTGACCACCCCGCCCCCACCCCGCACCCTTGCAGAGCTGAACACCCTACTGAGTAGAGCCAGTGAGACCTTTCTCCAGAATCTTTGGACCTGGAATAGAGAAATGTGAGTGAATCTCTGACCAGGTGGCCAAAGCTGTGATATATATAATGTCCCAAAGTATCAGGCATTACATTCTCTGTCGCCCGAAGAAGCTAGTCTGCGTGAGAGAGAAGAGTGCTACTAACAAGCAGAAAAGACATGGAGAGAAGAGGTTCCCAAGTTCCTAGTGTCCAGAGCCCAGACACATCACTGCCTTGAGTTTTAGGAGACGTCCGTTTCCGCATACATGATGGCAAAACGTTCATTCCATTTTCCTTTAAGCCAGCCAGAATTGGGTTTTGTCCCTTGCACAAAAGACACTTACTTAACTATGAAGCAAACGCCAGAGCTTACTGTAGGCATCTGTTTGGTTGGTCCCCCTCAAGTCGATGAGCTCCTGCCCCTATCTTCTCTCCCACAGGGCATCGGGCGCGGCACCTGGCTCCTGGAGGTGCTCTGCGTGTGTGGGGGCAGCGGTGGCGGTGCTGGCCCTGGCAGTGAGCTGGATGGCTCCTCATTGCTGCACAACGGGCCGCACAGGCGCAGACCGGTCAGTTCCTCTCTCCAGGGGCTGCCCAATCCCGCAGCTCTGCATCCCTTCTTGAGCCCTACAGGCAGGCAGAAGGGGATGGTGGGGCACGGGCACTGTAACTCAGCCCAGGCTGGTGCTTTAGGAGCCCAAAGGGGGCACCTGACAGCTTGAGCAACATTCCTTGGCAGTTTTGGTGCAAGGACAGGTTGAGATGTACCCAGGCTTGGGTCTGGCTGACCTTCACCAGAGGCTTAAGAGTCGGTCTGCTGCTACTCGGGGGCTCTCTCTCATTTCCAGAGCCTGACAATAAGGACGTACCACAAGGGAAATCCGCGACCGCGTGGCTCTGAGCACTTACGGAGAAAAGGGGCTCCTAGTCCCGCTGACTGACATTTGAAGAGCCACGGAATACATCTCCACTCAAATCAACCCACCAACGTGTCTGGAAAAACGCACATGGCGTCTTTTAGAAATGTCAGCTCCTGGTCATAAGCAAGGGTGGGGAATGTCGCTCCTCACGGACAGCACAGTCCAGGAGTAGAAACACCAGCCTTTGGACTGCAGGTGTTTCCCAAAAGGGATCTGCAAAGGGCAAAGCAGGTTAGCTGCCAAGGTCTAATTTAGATCCCACAAAGCCTTCTGTCTCGACTTCTAGAAGCCAAGCAGACCTGTGACTTTCTCTTTCTTTGTCTATTTTCCTCTCATTTTTTTAATATTACTATTATACATGGACGAATATTTTATGTTAATTTTTTTAATCTATATTATCATGTCAGCATGGGACTTATTTTTTATTTATACAATGCAACATCTCCCCCCCGCCGCCCCTGCCCCTGGCTCTGTCCCCTGTCTACCTAGCACTCCCCCACCCCCACACTATTAATTTCTTGTTTCTCTTTCAGGAGTTAATGTATGCAAATACAAGCCAGTACAAATACATACATTCTTATTTCTCTCCCCTTTTTACAGAAAAGGAAATGCACTAGCCACGCTGTCCTGCACCTGGCTCTTCTCCCTTAATCTACCTTCAGGATTTTTTCCAGCCATACACAGGGGGATTCTTCCTCCTTTGTTAAGCTGCAGATTTCTCCAGCACGTGGACGCCATAGTTTATTTAGCCCAGCCCCTACTAATGGCCATTTTGGTCGTCTCTAGCTCAAGCATTGCTGCAGCAAGCAACCAGGCACAAATGTCACCGCACACGCGTGGAAGACTGATTGCACTGGTAGTGCTAGCGCCAAGTCTTTACCTCTTCTCATATCCCTGCCCTTTGACCCTTGACTTTGCTGCTTTTCTCGCTCAAGAGGCACAGTGCGCTTCCTTGGCCCTTAAATCTGAACTTCACCACCTAACTTGCTTAGGAGACTTGATGCAAACAGAAACTTTAAAAATGCGCTTGAGATTTCCACTTCCTCTTTTGTTTCTCCGCAGTTGTCATGAAACATGCCCGAGTCAGCCTGAGCACGAGCTCGGGCTAGTCTGCTGAGGGATGACAGCCTGCATGGAGCAGGGTCAAGGGGCCCAGCAGACATGAACAAGCCAGCCCCCGGCCAGCTCTCCAGCTGACCACAGATACTTGAGTGAACTTGACCAAGATGAGCTGAGTCTAACTCAAATCAGCAGAACCACCCAGGCAAACAAGTAGTGAGAAATAACAAAAAGCTGTGGTTTAAAAAAAAAAAAAAAGCTGCGATTTTAAGGCCCAAAATTTTGGTATAGTTTGTTATGCAGTGCTAGCTAGCTGATACAATTCTGCTATATAAGTGTTGGACTAATTTACCCGCCCACAAGCAATGTAGAGAACACATGTTTGTACGTAACTTTGCCATCAGAGTATGTTATCACTCTTTTGGATTTTTATCCATCCACTAGGTGAAAAAGAATATCTCGGTGTAGTTTTCTTTGTGTTCTATTACAAGTGACAGTGAGCCACACGTCATGTGTTTAAAAGCCACTTGTACCTCCTTTTCAGTAACCCCTGAGTTGCATGTACTTCCTATTGGACCACTGATATTTTTCTGATTGACTTCTAGGAAATTTTTATACATTGGTGAGATTAACTTTCTACCTGTGATCACCCTTCCTTGAAACCATATACTCCAGATGAGAGGCCTAATGACAGGCAAAGGAGGGAAACACAGCCAGCAGATCTTGAGCAGAAGATAACTTTCCCTCAAACAATCAGCAGCTATGTCTTGAGCACTTTCTTGGTTCAGGGCTCTGGCTTAGGTATCCCATCATATTCAGAAAAGAAAGATGACAGTGTACTCAAGGAATGTTCTAGAAATGACTATGGTTAAATCTCTACATTTTTCTACCCATCGTCTCTGCCTAAAGGGTGGATTAGGAGACCAGATATATTCCTCGTGGTCACTGCTGATTGGACAAGGCATTCTGCCTGATCTAGGGTTGAGCCAATCCATAACATGGCCTGAACCAGTTAGGTTCTCTTTTGAGACCTTGAACTTGGAGACATAAAATCAGTCAGAGAATGGCAGACCCTGGAGCTGTCAGACCACTTTGCAGAGCTGGTACTGCCATTTTGGGCCGCCACATGGAACCATGTGTAATCAGACAAATCAACCAAGGAAAAACCAGGGTACAGAGACAGAACAGGCAGAGACTGGCCATGGACCCCATCTGAGGGAGAGACAAACAGCAGCCCCGTTTCCAGGTCGCCAGAGCTCCACTCCGGTCCCCGGGGCCCCCAGCGGTTTTTCCAGACTTGGGCTCTGTAGGAGACCTTTGTATCCTGTTACTAAACCTCCTGTTTCCTGGAATGAAGTTAAGCAGTGTTCTTACTCTTGGTATTACAAGTGTCCTAAGACAAGGAATTTTCCCATCAGCTGAAAAAAAAGAAGAAAGCAGTTTCATCTCACGTGGCGTATTTCTGCTTTCAAGCGTTTTCATGATGACCGACGCTCCTCATTTTGTAGCTAGAGAAAGTCGAACTGGACAACCCGGGGGCTTGGCCAAGTTCACCCTGATCACGAAGGACAGAGGCCAGCCATGAGCAAGAGGCATCAACTTCCAAATGGGCTCCCCCGTGCCATCCCTGCCATCGGGCTGTAGCATTCTATAAACACATGCCCAGCCACTGGGTTAAGGCTCTAAGAGCTGCGTAGTTCCTGGGAGAGGGTGATCCAAACAGGCTAGCATAGCCAGGGATTCTGGCCAGGCCCCAGATGACCTCTTCGGCTCCCTCCCCACTCCCCCTGCCCAGTATTTGGGGATACTTCCCACAGTCACCCAAGCTTACTTATGTACCCCGGTGCCCGTCCTGGGAGGAGAGAGGGCTCACTAAAGGCACATCAGAGGAGTACTGGCTCCCTAAAGACATATGCTTGGCCTGCAGGAATTCTCACCTGGCGCCTGGAGTTCAGGGCACCTCTACAGGGACACATGTGGCCGCGCTTTGCACGCAGGAGCCCTCTACCCACCGACCTGTCATCTCTGATGATATTTTACATTAGAAGTGGGGAAAGTGGGACCCGGAGCCAAGTGGCGGACCACTGCCCTCTCCCATCCGTACTCTCTTTTTCCCAGGGATCAGCAGAAGGGCCCAGAGGTCTCAAGAAGTTTCCTTCCCAGGTAGGACCCTGAGCTTGGGGTGGGAGGTTGGCTAGGCTGGGGGGTGAGCAGAGGCCACAGGGAGTCTGGAAAACAGCCTCCTGCAAGTAGGATTCCCCACCCCCACCCCACCCTACCTTCAAGAACTTGCAGACCTCCCCTGTGGGGACAAATGGGCGCTCTGAAAGGAATCTACTGTGTCCCTCTGCCCACAGCCGCAAAGAGGAAAAGAACGAGCTCGCCCAATCTCTCCTAAGCGCCCACCATGCACGAGTCACCCCACAGGGCACGGGCACCAGTTCTAGAGGCTTCTGGGTGCATTCTCCAAGGGAGGGAGGGGACAGGGCTGGGGCCCAGGGGAGAGGGAGCAGGAAATTACCCTCCTGCCAAGTAGGACGGAAATTGAATGTCTTCCCCTCCCCCCTTCTTCAGCCTCCTGCCCCGCCCCTCCCAGACGACTCACTTGTTCTCCCTCTCCAATTACAGTTTTAAACATTTAGGGTGTTGCTGTTTTAGTTTTAAAATTTGTTAGGCTCAATTTATGCCACTTAGTAAAACCTCTTTTCCAAATGAAGCCAAATTAGAACTAAAACACTGCAAGCAATAAAATGTGGGCATTTCATTTGGGTTGGGTTGGCTTTTTGGATCCTTTGTGGACATGAAGCCGGGAGGAGGACGCTGGAGCCTGGGTCAGGCCCTGGGGAGGGGAGCGAGTCCCTTGGGTCCCCGCAGGGGTGTGCAGCTGTGTGTGTGCAGGGGTGTGCAGGCTCGGCCCGGCCTGCCCCCTCGCCCCCAGGTTTGCCAAAGAAGGTTCTCTCACGGCTGGGGAAGGGCGAGCCTCAAAATGGGTGGCTCTCTCCCTTGGCAATGCCCTCCCCTCCCTGACTCCTGGGGGGGGGGCGCGGAGGAACCACTTCCTGCTCGACCACACCCTGGCAGGCCCTGCGCCAGCCAGCACCAGCGACACGCTGCCGCCACGCGGTGTGCAAAAAATTGGATGGCGAATTGAGCTGAAATGGCTAGAACCAAGAGCACAGTCTGGAAACACCGCCTCCCACTCCTGGGGCCATGCTATGCCTGAAAACACACCCCTAATTTCAATGACCATCCCATGGGGGGGGGGGGTGAAAAGAGAAGTTGGAGGAGGAGAAGGAGGAGATCCTGAGCTACTTACTAATTAGGCATCTGGTATTAGGGGAGGTGGCTGCCAAGCGGGTCAGAGAAGTTCCTGGCTCAGGAGCCAAGGATCTGAGCTGCAAGCTGGGCCTCCCTGGGGCCCTTGGGAGGTAACATCCGGGGGTTCCCAGGCTGGGCCCCTCCATGCCAGCAGGAGAAGGCAGCAAATACCGTGAGGACTGAGAGCCCGAGAGGGGACACTAAGGCAGGAATGATGGCCACGATGATGAGACAGTGACTAAGGGCTGGCGTGTGGTCTGCCAAGCAATTTGGCTTGTCCCCACGCCAACAATAAAGGCCCGGTGGCTGGCAGGAGATGAGGTTTCTGCGTGCAGAGGGACACCTTCCGAATGACCCTGGCAGAGAGCCACCGTCATCAGGAATGAGCTCCGGAGGAGAGCAGGCCTGAGGGGGCACAGGAGTCCTTTCCAGGAACAGGGGCTGAAGTTGGGATTGGGGGTGTCTGGGGAGGGAGGGCAGAGGGCCCAATGAAATGGAGTAGAATAAAATTCATGCTGAAGGCCAGGGTGGAGGGGGTGGGTGGCCCCCAGTGAAGAAGTCTATTACATTTGGGATAATCTCTCCACACAAGTGGAAATAAGTTCAATCAGTGGAGGAAACTTCTGGAACACTTTAGAGGAAACTGGACAAAACCCCCGGAGACGATTGTAAAACGGCATCTGGAGTCCTGCCGGTCCCTGGGATGGAATCCATTACCCAAAGGTATGGGTTACCCTCTGGGGCAGGGACGGTTTCCTGGAAATGCTCTGAGATGGAGTTTAGGGGCAGAATGTTTGGGAGAGATCTATCCCTCCGGGGAAGGAGGGGAAAGCAGGACCAGGCAGAGCGGCAGAGCGGGGAGGCCAGTTGAAATGCAGGCCTGGCAGGGTTTCAACTAACCTGTCAGACATAGCTCTGGAAGGGGAGGTACCCAGCACAAGGTCCTGCCAGGAGCCAAAGTAGCCAGGCCTTTATAAGGACCGGTCCCCGAAAGATATGGGCTGCCCAGGAAAGCGTGGTGGCTTTGATCAGCTCACTTCTCCCAGGCCTACGGATGAGAATTCTGAACCGATTCCTTCACCATGATCTCCTACTACGTTCCGGCCCTGCCTCCTGGTACCCCGCAGCCACCCCAGGGCTGGCCCACCGTGGAGAGTCCCTAAGGCCAAGGCTTACTTGTGGACTTGAGCGCTGGTTCTCCAGGGCGGGTCCTTTTAGGCTCTGCTGTGCCACCCACTGGGGCACTGGGCAGCCCAGGACAAGCCTCAGATGAAGTCAACCTCAGTTACAGAGGACAAAACCACTCAGGCTCACAAGACTTCCATGGCTTGGCCCATCAGCTCTGTCCCCTTCCTTCCCCTGCTCGCCAGTAACCAGTTGTCACTCAACCACTTCGCCTCCCAAGAATCCGGAGCCCCAGCTTCATGTTTGAGCCTTGTTACTGGAGTGACTTACACATTCTCCAGATACCTGCCGCCTTCCTGACCGGTCTAGTCTGTTCCAAAGCACCATTTCTCTCTCTTTGGTGATCCAGAAGAAGAACAGAAGAGGTCTGGGGACACATAGGGATAGTGCTAACCCTTCTGGGCAAACTCCAGCCCCGATTTCCCTTCCTGATCTCTGTCCTCACCTCCCTGTTTCGCAGGTCTGGGGCCTGGCCAGGGTGACACAAATGATGGCAGAGGAGGACAGCTGGGGGTAGACGAGCGAAGCCAGGGGGCTGGGCTTGGTTGGAGGTACCCAGCCTCCTCCTGCCTATAACTTGGGTCAGCAAGAAGAAGGGGGCTGGAATCCTGGAGGAGGCCTCCTACAGAACCTCTTAACCCCCATTACATTCATTCCCTAATATACTTTTCACCTTCAGCAAATAGTGCAAATTTGAATTTTTACTCACTGATCAAATATTTACCCTGTGAGCTGCCAGTGTGCTAAGCTTGACTTCTACAATTCTCCACAATTTTTTTTTAATTCTCCACGTTTGTATTAGATGAATTAGCATTTTATGGTTGGGCTGCTGGTTTAGGACTCAAAGGTGAGAGTAGGAAGACCAGAAGCAGCAGCCCAAAAGATTCTCCACAAAGAATGGATTCAGCTCTGTCTGTGTGTTCGTGTAAATGACAGATCTCCCAAACAACTCATCCGATAGCTTTAAAAAAAAACCTTGTTTTGGAAGATACATTACTTCTCAAGTAATTACTTGATACTAATTACTTCTCAAGAACAACTTTCTGTACTTCTCCTCTGTATGACATACATCTTCCAAATCTGTTAAATGGGAAGGATAGATTCAAAATTCATCTCTTTTGTTTGTTTTTAATTTCCTTTTTTTTTTTTTTAAGTAATCTCAGCATCCAACATAGGGCTCGAACTCATGACCCTGAGAGCAAGAGTCACAGGCTCCACCCACTGAGGCAGCCGGGCGCCCCTCATTTCATTGTTCGTTTATCATACAAACTTGGGCAGATGGGGTCACCTCTCCAAGCCTCAGCTTCCCTATCAACACAATGAGTACAATAACACCCCCCCCAATGGAAGGTTTTTGCAAAAGTCAAAGAAATGTCAGAGGTGACCACACTATAAAACACAAATGGGGAGCTGTGTGAGAGCAGAAACTGACTCTGTTGTCAAGTGTAACCCCCAAATCCTATGATACACTGCTCGTCAAGAATCGGGGTCTAAAAAAAAAAAAAGGATCGGAGTCTACGTCCCTTCCTGTTGAATCCAAGTGGGTTTATGACTGCTTTGATCGATCACATGTGACATTGTGTGACCGTCAAGGCTGGGTCAAAAAAAGCCGGGTAGCTCCCACCTGGCTATCTTGAGGTACTCATCACAGCAGAAGCCAATCACCACATAGGAAGTCCAATCACCTGAGACCATCCTGCTGTGGGTCCCGTGCAGAAGCTCAGGGCCACAACTCATGCCCTCCAAGGCGCCAAGCACATGAGAGAAGCGTCTAGACCCAGCCCACCCATCACTGGATGCCATGAGGAATAAAAGAATCGCCCAGCTGAGCCCAGCCTAAATTCTGAGCCACAGATCTGCGAACATAATGAAATGGTTTGTCTTTTACAACACTAAGTTTGGGATCTTGTATTACACAGCAGTAGTAACTGGAACAAAATACAGCATTTATTAAGTTCTTCCAAGAACCCCCATCTTCCCCATCTCTTGTTTTGTTTCCTTATCCCTATTTGACTTGAAGAGACAGGGGAGGTAGGATTTCTCATGATCCACCTTTGTGGGTATGGAACGATGGAAGACTTGAACCCAGAGTCCCGCCACCTGGACCCCCGCTCCTCCCACAGAACTGAGCTGCCAGGACCTCAGAGGGAAAGGCTGTCCTCCTGTGTCCTGACCTCATGTAAAAGAATTACTAGAAAACTCCAAATTACCAAGTAATAAAGTAAATGGGAGCCACAGAAAACCCCAAAGAGCCCATCATCTGCAATTAATTTTTTTTCCTTGATTTGGGAATGCTGGGGGTTTTGTCCTTCCCACTTGAAGTGTGGGCTTCTCCTACCATCCAAAAAAAAAAAAAAAAAAAAAGCTATGAAGGAGCTTGGTGTGGCCCAGAAGGGCGTCATAAGCGGAGCCGGCAGTGGCCTGCCAGGGAATTTTAAAAATATCCGGCTTCAGAGGATCCGGAAAGTGAGCAACCCGCACCTGGAAAACAGGTTGCTGGCTGCGCAGAGGCTTCCAAGTCTGGATCCCGTTTACACTTGCCGAAGTGCAGGCTTCTAATTCCAGCCGCTCATGAAAAGGCACGTAGGTCCTCTGTGACGTCAAATGGTTCTTTCAACTGAGCATAATTTCTTTCAATGATGGGCTTGGAGGGGTTTCAGCGACGGTGGGTTTTTTTTTATATAATGAATCATAAACATGCAGATCAGATTTAGTGTTATGACTGGGGTGCACGGAGCGTCACTGTTAATTCTTGCTAAGCGCTGACAGCAGGATCAACCCCCAAACAGCACCGGCAAATACACCACCCCAGCCCCCGGGGGCTTAGAGAGTGCATAATTACAGAAGGCACACGGTAGTCATTACCATCACCGGAACATTTCAGCCCAAGCACAGCACCCCCCGCCCCGATTTAGAGCTCCCACCCCACCCCATGCGCCTGCCAGCTTGGGTTCCAGCTGGGGGGACCTCAGTCCCCCATCGCCAGACCAGAGCACGGGTAGAGGTTACCCAAAGCGGGGCTGGGGCTGCCAGAGCCCCGGGTACCCACTCCCGCAGCCCTGCAGGCTTGCTGTCCCTGGCAGTGGAAGCTTGCTTGGGCAGTTCTGCTCAGTCTGAGCTGGGAGGGAAGGGGTGCAGCGCTGTGCAGAATGCATGCCAGATTCTGCTAAATGCCGAACAGCTGAACAAGTCCCCAGGGCTGAGGAAAGAGCGTTCTCCTTCCCTGCGAGCCACTCACTCGCTCCATGTCGCTCATCAAAGGCTGGGGAGGGGAGGGCGGGCAGGCGGTGGGGGTGGCTGGAAGTCCAGAGCTCTCAGCTGGGGTGCCCTGTCGTTGTGCATGCCCTGGGATGGCCTAGGGCAGGCAGCGGGAGTTACCGGCGCTTGGCTGTTTTCACAGCCCTCAATAAGGGCATGATTTTCTTCTCCATCTTTCCTCCGAAAGGTTTAAAGGGAAAACCCGACTCCCGGGGTCTGCCGAACTCTGCCAGGCTCTCCTTGCAGGTTCTCTGCCAACCTGCCCATATTTCGTGAACCTCAACCCCATGCAAGCAAGCGACGAAGTTGGAGCTAAGGAAGAGAAGACAGCCTGCCTCAAGACCCGGAGGACGGGAAGGTGATTTTAGATCTTCCCATGGGCTGTTTTCTAGCACGGAAATGCCAGGAATTGCCTGTTGTTACCCACTGTTCCAGCGCCTTCTCTGTGCCCTCCGCCCACTTAGTGAATATGGAAACTGAGACCCTGGCCATCCGCTCAAAGGCACACAGCTCAAGAGGCTCCAGGAGGGAATGGAGTCCTCTTCTTTCCAACGTTGAATCCGGACCCTTTAGATCGGTAGTCTTTACCCTGGGCTGCTCCCCCAGAAACCCCGGAGAGCTTCCAGAAACCCTCATGCCCATGCCATGCTCTGGATCAAACGAGTCTGAGTTTCTGGGGCTGAGATGGAGGCCTCAGTACTCTTTAAAGCCCCCAGGATGATTCCAATGTGTGGTCCGTCAGGGTTGAGAGCCAAGGCTTTGGGCCGTTACAGTAACATTTCTTTCTCTCACTTTCCTTCCTTCCAACCAATATACATGGAGTGCCCATGAAATGCAGGGCAGAGCCCTAAATGTTCAATAAATGAGCTTCCTTCCCTCTAAAGCAGTGCTTCTCAAGTGTGTGTGTGCATGTGTGTCCCACAGATAATCACCCAGAGAAGAAAGATGCCTAGCAATGAAACCTAGACTCAGCCCCAAGCCTAACCATGGAGGGAACTCTTGGGCTAGTCCCACCACACCCATGGAGCTCTGTTGTGGGCTCTGCCAGCCCGAGGGTCCCCTTTCCCTTTGTCAGGAACAGAGAGAGTGGGAGCACCCTGCTTCCTATTGTTCAATCCTCCCTCCCGGAAGCCAGGCAACAGGGCTACAAATCAATTGTTTTCAAATGAAAGGATGCTCTGATGGGCATGCTTCCTGCATTTTGCATTCAAAGGAATGCCAAGCTTCCTATGGCAAGTGAGATACACTGAAATTTCTCGGGCAGCCAGCAGAAATTTTTCTTTATCTTTTTTTTATCTTTAAAAAAGATTTATCTTTAACATGTAGGGAAAACACGAACCCCACCCTCGATGAGCGATGAGCGGGGAAGGGAAGAATGGGTTGTTTTAAAGACAGGAACGTGCAGGCTAAGCTCACCCCCTGGAAACTCGAAGATTTAAAAGCAAACGCGCACCTGTTTTTAAGTAAACCATGTCTAAACTGCATTACACATTTCCCTGTCTCCTTTGAGGGCGCTGACACAGTTGAAGTTGTCTTGGTGGCCCAC
The DNA here is from genome assembly GCA_004024625.1 of Mellivora capensis. Lineage (NCBI taxonomy): Eukaryota > Metazoa > Chordata > Mammalia > Carnivora > Mustelidae > Mellivora > Mellivora capensis. Next base: position 51,345 of record PISX010003263.1, read on the forward strand.
TCACTCTGGACACGGACAACTGTGTCCTGCTGAAAGACAAGGCAGCCTTCTGTGCCAGTGTGCCCCTTCCCTAGGTGGCCCTACCCTGCTGTCCTCCTGGAGCTCTTGTTTCTGGTTTGTTCCTGTCTCCTCTTTTGCTCAGATGTGGACAGTAACCTTTCCCCGCTGCTTGCCATGGCCCAGAGGGGTCTCAATGTCCCCACTCAGTGTCTCCAGCTCGCTCCTTCTCCTCTTGTATTTCTGACCCCGATGAATGGCCCCCGTGCTCACCTAGCCATCGAAGTCGAAACAAGCACAAAAACAAAAGCAGGAGTTGGAAGGCATTCCAGAATTTTCCAGGTTGTTAAAATAGTTTATGAAATAAGAGTAAACAGGCTCCCGTGGAAAAGGATTCGCACACTTCCCTGGTGCACCATCAGTGGACTTTCAAGCAGGGAATTCCTCACATATTTTGAGTCTTCTAGATTGTTCCAGACACTTGACATTGCTAACCCAAGAAACTTCTAGATAAGCAAGGTGTCGCTGTTCCTAGTTTTTGTTTGTTTGTTTGTTTGTTTGTTTCCTCTTGGGCAAAGCATCAATTTTGTATCATTTCAGAAACAGGCTACGGTTCAGAGGCTTGATGGGAGCCCTTGACTTCTCTCCTCTTCTCCATTCCCCTATCACACAACCCCCAAAAGGCCAAAACTCCAAGTGGGAAAGGGCAGCTGCCGGGCCAGGAGTGATGGGAAATGAGGAGCAGACCTCCTATTGTCCCCTTCTCCTTTTCTTTTCCTTCCCTCTGAGAGCACCCCTACCCCCCTACCCCACCCACAGTCTCACCTGTCTCGTGCACCAGTCAAAACCAAGGCAGTGGGGGGAGGAGGCCTGGGGGGCCCAGTCAGTTGAACATCCAGCTCTTGGTTTCGGCTCAGGTTGCGATTCAGGGTCCTGGGATGGAGACTCACATCTGGCTCCGCGCTGGGCGGGGTGTCTGCTTAAGCATTCTCTTCTTCTCCCTCTGCCCTTCACACCTCTTTCTCTCTCTCTCTCTCTCAATCTCTCTAAAATACATAAATAAACCTTTAAAGAAAAAAAAAAAGACAGGGGGAGTGCTGCCCCGAAATAAGAGATTGGCCTCACAAATAAGGCTTGCTACAGTTCCAGAGGGGAATGAAACTCTCAGACACGGGGCAGAGGGGGGCACCCTGCAGACCATATGTATGGACTGACTCAGAAACAGAATTTGGTCCATGTACCTGGAGCAGACCAGGGGCAGCCAGACCCAACTCAGAAAAATCGATGCATTAAGTCAGATGCCAACGCAGCCATTGGCAAAGGGGGTATGACTTTCCCCGGGGGCAGGAAAGCCCATGTTCACCTCTGAACGATCCTCTTTGAGGTTCCTGGGAATTAGTGAGATTGCTGCTGGTATATATATCGTGGAAAGGAGAACTGAACCGGAGATCACGGTCAGTGTCTCCCCCTGGGCAGTACCAGAGAATTCCCGCTGACAGTCGTGTTAGACCTCTGGACTCCATGCTGACCACTTCCTACCTTTAACATAATCTATGAGACTAGTCACAATATGACAGCTAGGCAAGACCTTCCCTTGAGTCCCCAAAACAATAGCCGGACGTCATGGGGGGACGAGGGGGCAGGTTGTCCCAGCTGTCCCTGGGGCCTCCTCCTCAGTGAGTATGAAGGGAAGGGGCTTGGGACAATGAGAAGGGGTACCCCGGCCTGCAGACGGGGGTTCTCATTTGCCCAAACTTCGTGGTTCTGCAATTCCGCACCCAAAGCTCCCACAAACTGACTCCAAGTGCCACTTGTAAATAAGTCCCTCTGCCTTCCCCAGCAGCTTCCGGGAGCCCTGTGGCTCATTGTCAGGCCGATTTGAGATTCTGGATTCTTGGAGCAAGCCTGGAAGGAAATGGGAGCAGAGATGGCGCAGTGTTCTCCACAGGACACTGGCCCCTGCTTCCCCAGAGCACCGGCTCTGCCACCGCTGCTCACAGCTGTCCTGCCCCATCCCCAGCCGGGGGCGCCCTCCTTGACCTTGTGGGAGTCCCCCAGGGGCCCAGCCAGGCAGAACGGCTCCCTGACAGCGTCCTCGCCAACCTCCCGGGCCGTTTTGCCTAGCTGTCTCTTTGGCTAATGCAGGAGATTTGGAATGAGACAGGGAGAGAAAGATGTGAGCGGTGGGGGTGGGGACCTTTCTCGGAGCTTATTAAAAAATCTTTTGTGTGCCATAGAATGAGTCCAGTCTTGTCGGCCCTGCTCCCCCCAGCGCTTAACTTTTTCAGGCCTGATGAGCACAAACGCTTCAGTTAGTCCGTGAAACCAAAGATCCTCCTTGGCCTTCCACTGTGTCTGCCTTTCCTTTATGCGACCATCATAATTAGGCAGTGGCCTGACTCTGTGGCCCCACTCCGTGGCCCGAGGTGTCTGCTCCGGCTCTCCACAGCCCTGTCGTGTCTCAGGGGACCCATGTGCCATGCCAGCCTGGAAGGACAATCTGGAAGGAAAGCCCGTTGTCAAACAAATCATCCTTCTGGGAGCACAAAGCCGCGGGGACCCTGGGGGTGCTGCTGACACTCGGGCCAGAGGCATTAGAGAGTGGCTTTCCTGCACGGCGCTGAAGCCCCAAGTTCGGAGACAGAAAGCTGGCGGGCGGCCAGCGGCGGCGGGCACCTTATCTAAATAAAGGGAGAGGTCGCGCAGCGCAATGTTATCACGAGCGTACAACAGGCTCGGCCATGGGAAGGGCTGGGTGGGAGCTGCGTGGGTGGTTCCGGGTGGCGATTGCGAGGTTGTTGGGTTGTTGCTTTTGTTGTTGTTGTTTCTCCCCCTTCGGTGGCTGCTGGTTTCGTTTTTCATCTATTCAGTTTTGTAGTATCCAACAGCCGGGAGCTTGGCACAGCCTGGCGGCAATACCCAGCCGGCCCTTGGCACAGCACGCAGCCCCCGTCCACTCCTACCACCACGCGCCGAAACGCCCGGCTGGTCTCCGATGGCCGGCCCCAGGGGGTTTATTATTTGCCCTGCCTGTCTGCCCTCCCATCCCTCCTGTGCATGTTCCCAATGCCCCCCTTCGCCACATCCAGGTGCTTTGACTTCCCTCCCACCTTTAAAATGCCAGTAAATGTCCCAGTAAATGTCCCCCCCCCCAGATTCAGTGCAGGGAGGAGCTGGGGATTGCATGTTTTCAGGATCCTGCGGCCGGGAAATGTCCTTTTCTTCCCCCGTTCAGCTTTTGACCTGAAGGAAGGGGAAGATTTCTCCATTGTGAGCGTTGCTTTTTCACTGGAAGCCGTGGTTACTAAGAGCAGCCTCACTGGGTACACCGAATCGGCTGTATATACCCCCCACCCCACGGCCCCCATCCCGGCCGCAGGGCTCCAGCACACACAACTCACAGGGGACACAGCTGGCCCGGGTCAGCGGGTGGAGGCCACTGACTGGGCCACTGCCGCAGGCCCACCCGTGTCCCGGAACCCTGCTCGTGTTCTGGAACCGGGCCTTTCATTCTCTCTTAATCCTTTACGCAAACACTGTGTATATATGTGTGTGTGCTCGTGTGTGTGTGTGTGTCTCTTTGAAATCATCCAAAAAATAAAAAAATAAAATAAAATAAAATAAAAAGGGCTTTCATGGTTGGAGCCTGACCCAGTGCAACGCCGAATACATTATTGCTTTCAGAGCGTGGATAGCAGATCTACACGTGAAACACAGATCAAACACGGCCCACAGAAACAATGGGAGGAAGCATAACCAGAGTGAATTGATTCCTTGATCCTGCTGTACCAAAAAATTAAAGAGGAGCACTCCTGGGGTTTTTAACCCAGATACGACTTCAGCCACAAGCCGCCTTTCCCGTGTTCTGGGATCTCTCGTGCTGGCTCTCTTTTTCTGGGTCTGAAACAGGGAACAGAGCAGGCAGTGTTGAGTTCTGTGGGCCCAGCTGGCTTTAAAAAAATATTTAAATAGCTCCGTCCCTTCGCCCCTCAGCACACGCTCAGGTCTGAGTGCACACGCACACGGGTTCATTTTCTCTCTTCCCCAGAACTCAATAAGAAACAGGACAGACTCTGCCATTCCCCCAACAGGACAAGAGAAGGAGAAGGCAGAAGAGGCCCTAACAGGCATCAGGAAAAATTCTTAAAGCAAAAAAAGGGGCGCCTGGGTGGTTCAGTCGTTAAGCGTCTGCCTTTGGCTCAGGTCATGATCGCAGGGTCCTGGGATCGAGCCCCGCATCGGGCTCCTTGCTCAGCAGGAAGCCTGCTTCTCCCTCTCCCACTCCCCCTGCTTGTGTTCCCTCTCTCGCTGTCTCTCTCTGTGTCCAATAAATAAATAAAATCTTAAAAAAAAAGAAAAAGAAAAAGGTCCTAATCCCCAGCCTGGGGCCCATCTTGTCTCTCCATGCCCAAGAGAGGACATGGCCCCTTGGCTCTCAAAGATCTTTTAAATACGTAGGTGGTCTTGCTCCAGTCGGCTGGTTTTCATGTCGGCATTGACCCTGGGCTGACCCCAGCCCCGAAGATCCGGATTGCCCTGCCTGACGGCTAAGGGCTGCCCACACCAGCCTTCTGACGACCGAACACCAAGGCCACCCTGTCGGGCTGGTCAGATGCAGCCAGCGTCCTCCCCCCTTCTGCTCTAATCCTGAGGCTGTCCTTTATTTAGACGCCGTAGTCCAGCCTACTCTCCAAGTCCCAGATCCACTGGCTAGAGACAAGCCGGGGATGGCCACAGGCCAGCTCCAGATGGCTCCCCTGAAGAGGCCTCAGGAGGACAGCCCCAGCTCAGGCGGCTTGTAGCTGAGATGCAGCAGAGATCGTGGGCTTGAGTCTCCAAGGCCTGAGTTCAAATTCTGGCTCCTTCGCTGGCTGTGACCTTGGGCTGCCATGTGACTTCCCTGATCCCAGTCTACACATCAGTCAGATGAAAGAGGAGAAGGCCCTGTGAGGGCAAAGCAGATGGAGATTTGAAGCTGCTGTCCTTCAAGTTTGGAACGATATGGCCTCAGGCCAAGGAAGGCTGGTGTGGCCACAGCAAGCTGGAAGAGGCCAGGAACCGATCCTCCCCTCAGTTCTCCAGAGAGAAAGTGGACCCTGCTGACACAGCCCATTTGGCCTGCTAAGACCAGGCCAGCACGCTTCCGGCTTCCGGAACGGTAAGAGAACAAACGTCTGTTGTTCCAAGCCATGGAGTCTGCGATCATTTGTTACAGCAGCAGGACTAGTCTACTACCGGCTTTACCTAGGGCCCTAGAGAGGCTTCTGAGAAGCTGTCTTCCCTGGACAGGCCCTCACAACCAGCTTGTACAATGTGGGGAGACAGGCACTATCCCTGATACCGACGAGGAATTGGAAGCTTCCAGAAACTCAAGGTCCGAGGTTGTCTGGCGGCAGAACTGAGACTAGAACCCAGGCCCTCCAGCGTCCGGCGCTGCTCCCTCTCCACCGGCCGCCAGGCTCTGTGCCCGCCCTCTCTCCTCTGACCAATTCTGAGCAGGTAGAAAGAAGGGCTCAGCCCCCAGCCAGAGCTGGGCAAGGCCCCTGAGGGCTGGAGGCCAAGGGGAGCACTCTCCCACCCCCTTCCTGGCCCTGGCGTTCTTGCCTCTGGATAAAAGGTGAGGAGAAAGCTAGAGGAGAGGGAATCCGGGGATGAGAATTCTCCCTCAGGGACTCACCTGAGAGCCCTGTCAAGTCTCCCGGGCCTCAGATTCCTCTGGTGACAGGAAGACCCTAAGGAGGCCGTCTCCCCGCTCCAGGAACTGTACGATTTCAGAATGCACACCTGTCCAGAAATGCCGAGAGCTAGTTACCGGACCCCACGCTCCCCTTCGGGGCTCCTTGGGAAGCTTGCCGGGGGCACGGCACATGGAGCCAGCCAGGGAGGCCCTGCTCAGTCCCTTACCCATGTGGGCCTGGGCCGTGACTCCTGGCTCTGCCTGGAAAGCCTGGGACAGCCAGAGATCCCAGGACCTTGAAGCTTGGGATATGCTAGCTAGCGCAAACTGTGCTGCTCTCCAGTGAGTCTCGCTCTCACTTGCTCGCTCTCTCTTTCTCTCTCCCCGTCTCTCCCTACTTTGCTCTTTCCCACCCTCTTCCGCCTATCCTCTCTCTGTCATCGCCCTACTCTCTCACTGGCTCATTCATCTTGCTCCTTCTTTTCTTTCTAGATCTCACTTTCTGACTCTCTCGCACTCTCTGCCGCAACTGACACTGGGAGCTCCCTTTCCGGACGAGGCCAGGCCCAGACTCCCCCTAAAACCACATCCTTGCCTACCCCCTCCTCTGCTGCCCTGCTTCCTCACACCCTCACTGGTCTCTCCTGAGAGCACACTCACCACTAATCACAGGCACGTGATTCCCCGTGCTTCTAGAGAATTCTTATTTAAGATACCATGTTAGGTTCTAGGGAAGTGAAATCAACAAAGACGTGGCCCCCTGCCCTCCAGGAGCTTCTGTCCTGGTGGGAGAAGCAGTGCCATAGAGAATCCGGGGCAATCCCCGTTGTTCTAGATGCCACAATGGAGGGCCACTCGGCCCATCACAGAGCACAACAAAGTGGGTGATCTGTTGAGTGTGTGGGGTAATCAGGGAAGGCTTCACAGAGGAGGAGGTCCAGGTGAATGAGGATGCAGGGGAGAGAAGGGAGATGAAAAGGCAGCTAGAAGGAGAAGATAGGGCCACAGTCTGGCCCACCAGGGGGCTGGCAGCTGCTGCAGATGGCTGGAACGTGGGGAGACAGGCAGGGGTGGGTATGCGCTGTGTAGCACAGTTTGAGGCTGGAGAAGTTGTAGGGCCTCGTCACAGCAAGCTTCTGGGAGCTCAGCTAAGGAGCTCAAACTTTGTCCTGAGGGTAGTATGGAGCCATTGACAATTTTAGAGAGATCCAGGTTTGGTTTTGAGAGCTTAACCTGGGCTGCAGAGGGCAAAGTGAGATTCGAGCAAGGAAGCTGGAGGCAGGGGTTTAGACAGCATGACCTCTCGGGTTCCTTGCAGTCTGGAAGTTCTGGAAGTCTCCGGGGAAGACAGGGAGAGCTGTGGGACATGGAGTGGGGGGGCGGGAAGTAGGGCAGGAGTTGGCTGCCAGCAAGCCTTGACAGACCTGTCAGAAGAGACAGCAAACAGTAAGCACACAGGGCCTGTCTGTGTGCCGGGCTCGGCCACACCTTGCCAACCCTGAGCTGGAGCCATTCCCACTTGGGCCCATCCCATGGCCAGGCCCTGAGATGCCTGGGGCTGGCACACAGGGCAAGAGAACAGAGCAAGACAGCAAAGATAGCAGGGCAATGAGGGATTGGGGAGAAGCCACTGAGGCCCTGGAACAGAGCTAGGTGGGCGCAGGACCCCTGATGCTTGGGCCCTCCCCTACCCCTGCCCCAGGCTCAGCCTGGCTTGCCTCTCTTGTCTCCGGCAGAAGGGGAGTGCCCCGAGAGGCCCTGGCAGGGCTCAGACCACCCCTCAGAGAGAGGCCCAGTTTCTGCCAATCTGGGGAGGAACAGAGCCCAAGAGCAGACAGCAAATGGCCAGGGGTGGGGAGGGGGCGCTGCCAAGGGATGCCGGCTCGTTACAATGCGGCACACTGCGGCCAGCCTCCGCCCAGTGCCCCGGCCGCTCTTGCCAAGAGCCGTGGGCAGAGCTGCGGGGAACAGGGCAGGACAAGGAGCCCAGAACCAGGAGTCCCAGGAAGACAAGGAGACACTTGTCGGGTTTCTGGGAACCGGTGGAGGCCACAGGGCCCAGGGCAGCCCCAGGCTGCATGCAGCGGCGAGGCAGGGAAGGCTGGCTCCCAGGGACTGGCTCTGTGCCCCCTCCCACCCCACCCACTGTCCTTTCTGCCTGACTCCTTCTTGCCTGGCTGTCTACGACTCCCTGGCCGAAGGACCCAGCTTGAATTCCCTTCTGTGTCGTTTTGCACGCAGACTCCTCTCCAAGGTGGCAGGCTAGAGGGCGTGGGTCCCCACCTGCTCCTATAAGTGACTTGCGCCCGCGCCCTCCAGGAGCTCCCAGTGTAAGGGGCAGACAAGACCGAGCCCAGCACGACCGCCCACGGTGCCATCAGCTGTGACAGATAAATGGCTGCCACACTCGGGCGCTCCGTAGAGGCGCCAGGAGGGTGACTGTGGCAGGCGGTCAGCATGCCCCAGGCATGCTCCCTCGGTAGCTTGTGTGCTCCCTGCCTCAGCTCCAGGGTAGGTACCACTGCTCACTTCCATCCTACAGGTGAAGCAGCTGAGGCCCAGAGCCGCTGAGCAACTTGCCCGAGGTCACACGGGTAAGAGTGGGATTTGTCCCTAGTTGCCTGGCCTTGGTGGCTGCCCTGGAACACGAAGCCAGATGAAGGGAATAGGGCACCTTTCTGGTCTTGGCAGCAACATTGGTGCCGGGTGGAGTGCACGAAGCCTGGAGTCAGGTAGACCTGTGACACTCTAAGCAGTCTTGGGCTCCCTAAGCCAGAGTTTCCTCAGCACTAATCTGGGGACAGAGCAGTGGGCCCCTTCCCGAGGGAAGTGAAGGAGCGGTTGGGTGTGGGGCCCTGAGAGCTGCAGGCACCAGCAGACCCCTGGATTTGCATGGACTTTTAAGGACCTCAAGGCCGTTTCATGTTAATTCATTCAACTTGACCTTGACTGACAGAAGCCAGGTGAGAGCTCTGGGGGCCTGGTGCCCAGGCCCTTAGAGGGGTGAGGGCTTTAGGAATGACTTATGCTCACCTCTGCCCAGTAGAATAGCCAGGTCCCCAGAGTGGTTCCCCCAAACCCAGCTCCCCTGGCTCTATCTCCCCCTCAGGGACTCCCAAGTCATTGCGCAAAGGCAGGGATCACCCCCCTACGTGAGGGGGGGGCCAGTATCGGCAGCCTCCAGCATTCAAGGACTAGGGGCCCCAAGTCAGCCACCATCCAGATGACAGACCCAAATCTGAGACAGGCTGATGGGGGAGGGGAAGGAGGTGCTCCACCCCCACCCACCCCCTCCCCACCAGGAGCTACAGAGCCTGCCTGGGCTGAGCTCCCCTCAGGAAAGCTGCCCTCCGGCCACCACCCCCTGCATAGGGATTTGCAGATGGCTCCCTGATGTGATCTAAGGCCCTCCCTGGCTGGCATCCGCCAGCCTCAGATGCAATTAGGGGAAAATAATGCGTAAACCGGAGCTGCAACCTGGACTGCAGGGGCCGGGTGCAAGCATGCCCTCCTGGGCTTCAGCCCTGGGCTGCCACCTTCCTTTGTGACCTGGCGACGATGACCTGACTGCTCAGTAACCTGGTTCCTCTGTGATCTCGCAGCTCTGTGACCCAGCAGCTCTGTGACCTGGCACCCCAGGACCTAGTAGCACCGTGACCTTGCTCCTCTGTGATCTCGCAGCTCTGTGACCTGGCAGCGCCGTGACCTTGAGCTGGCTCTTCCTTTGCCCAGCACGGTCTCCCCCACCACCATTTTGTTTGCCTTGGAAATATCCATTTCCAGCACCATCTCCGCTATGGCACGTGCAACCTCCGCCTCACACACAAACACACACACAGACACACGTGGGTTAAAGTTCATCTTCCCTCCCTCATGCCCAGGTGGTGACATGTGTACACCTTTGTTGAAGAGAGTACCACCAGTGTTACATTTTTTTCTCCCACCTGTCTTCTCTCCGTTACAGTTATCTATTGCTTCATAACAAATTACCCACAATGTAATGGTTTAAAACAGCAACATTTATTTTGCTCATCAATCTGTGATTTCAGCAGGCGTGGTGAAGACAGCTCATCTCTGCTCTGGCCCACGGAAGCCTGGGGCAGCTGGAAGGCCCCTCTCGTGCCTGGAGGTTCACACTGGCCCTCACCTGGGGCTGGGGTCGTAGCCCCTCCACGTGGCTTCTACATGTGGCTATGGAGGTCCTTCCCAGCACGGTGGCAGCTTCTGGGAGTGAGCACCCCAAGCTCGGGCGGGAGCCCTAGTGCATTTTATGGCTTCGCCTCGAAGGCCACACGGCATCACTTCTACCATTATCACAGGCCCTCTGATGCCCCAGAAGGAAACATTGACACTTCAGTAGAGAAGTGTCAGTGGCAAACTGGGAGACCCACGTGTGGGATGACGTATGTCCACACAGCCATCTTTGGAAAGTACGATCTTCCACGTTCTGCTGCTAGACTGTAGGATCCATGAGGACAGGCAGCATTGGGTCATGCCAAAAAACAAAAATCAAAAGCTTGCAGAGGAAGGAAAGGTGGGAGGGATGGAAGGAGGGAGGGATTTTATAACAAAAGTGGCGACTCCTTAGAGTTGGAAGTTATGGGGGGGGGTCACCTAGTCTAAGCCGTCCATTTTACAGATAAAATAACTGAGGTTTAGAGGTGGACACACCTGCCCAAGGGCACAGAGCCAGTTCAGTAAGATCTGATCTCTGAGTCCCTCTCCTCCCCAAGGTGGGCAAGGGGGCCCTCTGAGGCCTGAGGCCTCCCCTAACCCCCGACCCAGTACCCTCATAGTACTGAGGGCACATCAGCCCCTCCTTGCGCTCAGTCTCCCCAGACTCTGTTTCTCAGGCCTGGTCCTCACTACGTCTGTGCCGCAGTCCCTCCCTGCCTCCCCACATGGGGGCCAGGCTGGGGCCAGTGGCAGGGCCTGGAGCTGGAGCCTGCCCTGGGTCTGGGGCCTGTGCTCAGCCTTCCCAGACCTCTGGGGAGTCAGCCCACCCTGAGCTGTGGGAGCGTCAGACTCCTCCCTCCACCCTCCTCCCAGCCCGCCCAAGACAGGCCGGGGTCAGGGACAGAACCCTGGCTGGGGAGCGCGACTGGTGTCAGTCCAAACACAGGCTCAGCTTGGTGTGACCCAGGAACCGAGGCCTCCTGGCCCACAAACAGGGTGGACTGAATGGAATCTTCAGCCCTGGAGGAATCCAACGGCTCACTGGAGGTGTTCAAAAATAGCAATTCCTCGGGGCGCCTGGGCGGCTCTGTCCACCGCGTGTCTGACTCTTGGTTTCAGCTCAGGTCATGCTCTCAGGGTCAGCGATCAGACGATCAGACCGAGCAGTGGGCTCTGTGCTCAGCGGGGAGTCTGCCTGAATATTTTCTCTCTGTCTCTCCACCCCCCTCCGTCGGCCCTCAAAGAAAGAAAGAAATCTTTAAAAAAAATGATAGCAGTTCCTCTTCTCCCCCTTTCTCTGATCCTCTCTGGCCCCAGGAGTGGCAGCTGCCCCCAGCCGGGAGCTTTCCTCGATTCCAGAACATACGTCTTGGGAGGGAAGAGGATGTCTGTCCTCTCAGCCCTGGCCAGTCAGGGAAAGTGGCAGAATCCACCTGCTCAGTCTGTGGAGGGGACAATGAAGGCACCCCCCCCCCGCCCCCAGCTGAGGGATCAGCATCACGGAATCCCCTTCCCACTATACCACCTCCATAGTCACCGGATAGTCTACTATCTCTTGCGGCATAACAAATGACGCCAAAACTTCGTGACATAAAACAACCATTTTATCATCTCTCGTGATGTGGGGGGTGAGAAATGCAGGCAGGGCTCAGCTGGACAATTCTTCAGCAGGACCTGACCCTGACCAGGGTCACTTGATGGCATTTGTGTGGTGCCTGTGCTGTCTGGGCGATCCAAGATGGCCGCGCTCCTGTGCCCGGTGCCTTGATAGAGGACAGTGGGAGGCCAGCTCGGCGGGGCCAGCCCCCTGGCCATGGGACATCATGACCTCTCCACAGGGTCTCTCCAGCAGCATGGTCCCACTTCTGACATGGTGGCTCAGGGCCGCAAGAGACCCAGGCAGAAGGTGCCCATGCTCATACAGGCTTCGTTGGCATCACTCTGCCACCCTTCAGAGCCATCCTTCCAGCCCAGACTCGGAAGGGGCGACAGACTCGGCCTCTCAGCAGGAGAAGGGTCAAAGCATTCAGGAGCCAAGTGACCTTCAGACCCAAGGCCCTGGGTAGGTCTGTCTGCCCTCCAGGCAGCTCTGTGGGCAGGGTCAGTCCCAGGACTCACACCAGACTGAGCTGGTTAAGAGCTGAATTGTGTCCCCCACCCCTACCCCCAAATTCATATGCTGAAATCCTAATGCCCAGGACCTCAGAAGGTGACGTGACTGCCTTTGGAGACGCGGATCTTTAATGAGGTGATTAAGCTAAAATGGGCCCTTAGGGTGGGCTTAATCCAATCTGACCTTCGTCCTTCTTTTTTTTTTTTAAGATTTTATTTATTTATTGGACAGAGAGAGACAGTGAGAGAGGGAACACAAGCAGGGGCAGAGGGAGAGGGAGAAGCAGGCTTCCCACTGAGCCTGGAGCCAGAAGCAAGGCTCGATCCCAGGACCCCGGGATCATGACCTGAGTGGAAGGCAGACGCTTTACCAACTGAGCCACCCAGGTGTCCCTAACCAGTGTCCTTCTAAGAAGAGAAAACGTGGACACACAGAGAGACCCCAAGAGTGTGTGGACACCCAGAGGGAAGACCACGCAGGGAGAGTGAGAGGGTGGCCATCTGCAAACCAAGGAGAGAGGCCTCAGGGGAAACCAGCCCTGATGACCCCTTGATCTTGGACTTCTAGCCTCTAGAACTGTTGGAAAATAAACGCCTGCTGTTTAAGCCCCTTGGGGGGCGGCCTTCTGTTCCAGCCCCGATACAAACCCCCTCCAGGTCAGTAAGGACCAGCATGTGGCAGCCATCACTCTCCAGGGGATTTGGTAAAAAGTCTGTTACTCTGGGGCTTTGAGACTTTGATTGACGTGACGAGAGTTCACAGAATGGGTAGAGGAACCGAGAGTCCAGTGGGGATCTGCAAAGGTGACGCTTGGGGAGCCCTGCCGGGAGCAGCCCAGGGGAGAGGCCGCCTAGAGCAGGTAGCCAGTCAGCGCCCACCCGGGCCCGCCGTGCCCCCCATGCCAGGATCCAGTGAGGAACAATGGGCCTCAGCTGGGCCTCGGCCGAGCTCCCACTAGCCTGCCAGAGAGACCCTGAAAGGACAGATTAAGGGCAGGTCTGAGACTCAGCATTCAGTGTCCCGGCACAGGCGGGGGTGACCCATGTCTGTCACCAGGACCAGAGAGGGCTCCCCCATGGCTCCCCTCCCTTCAGGCCCTCCCACGGCCTCCTCCACAGCTCTGTGCCACAGTTGGTCCCCTCTCCACATGGACTGGTGATGTCCGGCCCCAAGGGACGGCCTCCCAGGTGCAGTGTCCACAGAGACCTTGACTTCTAGGGAGCAGGAGGGGAGCACCCGGGTGGTGACAATCGCTACTGCTGTCATTTCCAGCAGGGGCACCTCTGTGAGGCAGCCATGCCCCAGGCCGACTTCCAGTCAGCATGCCCCACCGGCCTCCTCTGGGGTTGGTTCCCTTGGTGAAAGTTCTCTGTACCCAGAGAAACAAACAGGGCACCAAGAAGAAGGTCATAGCCCTGCTAGGAGTTCTGCCTCTCAGAGAGCAGGACCCCAGCCCCTGGGCCACCAGCCTGGGCCACCAGCCTGGACCATATGCTTCCACCAGAAGGGACCCACATACCCACCCAGGGTGGCCTGACCTCCCAGGCTAGAGGAAGAGGGGCACTGGAATGGTGTCCCACAGAGCAGTCTCTTCCGGTGGCTGGGGGGATGGGGGGCAGGGAGGAAGGAGTTGGGCAGGTGGACACCCCACAGAAGAAGAGGAAGAAGAGGTTTCAGCTCCCCCTTTCCAAAAATATGACTGGCTTATGGCAGGTAGAAGCTGAGGAAAGACAATCACAAGAGCTCACAGCAGAGGCCCGTGGTTTCTGAGCTCTGGCTGGGAGCTCAGCCCTTGGCCAAGGGCCTGGAGGGCCAAGTCCAGTCCCCCCACCCCGCCTCTGCCCCTGCACCCCCAGCAACTTCCACAAAACACGCCTTACTTTAACTTCATTGTATAAGGTCAAACTGAGGCTCGGAGAGGGGAGGCGATAGCTTCACGGTCACACAGCTGGTAAGAAACAGAGCCCAGGTTCAAAGCCAGGCCTGTCTGATGCTGTTTCCGGGCCCTTAAATTCTGCCCAGGGCTTGGGCTGCCAAAGTAAGAAGGCCCAGGAGGTGTGTGTGCGTGGACGCGCACGCACGCGTGTGTGTGTGTGTGTGTGAGAGAGAGTGAGTTTGGAGTCTTATAAATAGATTTCAGCACAATACAAGGAACAAATGACACTTGCACTATTTTAAAAATTATCAGCACTTCCTGCGGTTAGGGAATTTCTCACTGGCCCCATCCATAGCCATGTTCACAGGCTTCTCTCCTTTGGTCCCTCTTGTCCCCCTGCCCCTTTCCTTCCCCACTGGCAGACAGCCCCCTAGACGGTTTTTCCTGACTTATTAGGCAGAGCAATTCTGTCCTCCCTCAGCCTCACCCACCCACCCCCAGACTGGGGAAATGCCCAAGAAGCCTCACCAAAGTGTTGCGGTGATTTTATGCTGGTCCGAGAGAATCCTCTGGCTTCTGCCCATCGCAAACCTCGGCGGCCTTCCTTACTCTCTGCAATTTGAAACTCTTCAGCTGGAGAAAGGCCAGCATCAGCTAAAGCAATGGTCTCACTTTCCATATGAGGAGACACCGAGGCCCAGATTGGCGACATGGTTTACCTGATGCCAAGGAGGATGTTTCTGGAAATTCGGGGCCAGAACCCAGGGACGGAGATGCTTAGGTGTTACCAACTAATTCTTAATATTCTATGGGTCGTATCTGCAGGATTGTCTTTGTTTGCTCCAGGGAGAGGAAGCCTGTATTCATTACCTATTGCTTGGTAACAAATTGCTCCAAATTTAGGGGCTTAGAACAGCAGACATTTATTATCTCACATGGTTTCTGGGGGTCAGGAATCCAGGAGCAGCTTGTCTGGGGGGCTCTGCCTCAAGCTTCCGTCAAGCTGCTGTCTGGAGCAGCTGTCTCTCAGGACTTCCCTGGGGTAGGACGATCCACATCCAAGCACACTCATGTGGCTGTTGGCAGAGGCTTCTGTTTCTTGCTACATGGGTCTCTTCGTGGGGTTGTCAGAGCCAGTGACCCATGAGAGAGAGAGAGACAACCCAAGTCCGAAGCAGCAGTCTTTTTATAACCAAATCTCAGAAGGGACATGCCATCACTTCTGCCATATGCTATTGGTCATAGAAACCGACCAAATTTAAGGAGTCGATCCCATTTACAATGGCACCCAAAACCATAAGATACCTAGGAATAAACCTAACTGAAGAGATAAAGGATCTGTACTCTAAAAACTATAAAACATTTATGAAAGAAATTGAGGAAGACACTAAGAAATGGAAAAACATTCCATGTTCATGGATTGGAAGAATGAATATTGTTAAAATGTCTATGCTACCTAGGGCATCTACACATTCAGTGTGATCCCTATTAGAATTTTTTCACAGAGCTGGAACAAATAACCCTAAAATTTGTATGGAACCAGGAAAGACCCTGAATAGCCAGAGAAATGTTGAAAAAGAAAACCAAAGCTGGAGGTATCACAACACCAGACTTCAAGCTCTACTACAAAGCTGTGATCATCAAGACAATATGGTACACAAAAACAGACACATAGATCAGTGGAACAGAATAGAGAGCCCAGAAATGGCCCATCAACTAGAAGGTCAACTAATCTTCGACAAAGCAGGAAAGAATGTCCAGTGGAAA
Organism: Mellivora capensis; assembly: GCA_004024625.1. Classification (NCBI taxonomy): domain Eukaryota; kingdom Metazoa; phylum Chordata; class Mammalia; order Carnivora; family Mustelidae; genus Mellivora; species Mellivora capensis. Next base: position 66,951 of record PISX010003263.1, read on the forward strand.
AAAGACAGTCTCTTGAACAAATGGTGCCGGGAAAATTGGAGAGCCACATGTGGAAGAATGAAACCGGACCATTTCCTTACACCACACACAAAAATAGACTCAAAACGGGTGAAAGACCTCAATGTGAGAAAGGGATCCATTCAAATCCTTGAGGAGAACACAGGCAGCAACCTCTTCGTCCTCGGCCACAGCAACTTCTTTCAAGACACGTCTCCAAAGGCAAAGGAAACAAAAGCGAAAATGAACTATTGGGACTTCATCAAGATCGAAAGTTTCTGCACAGCAAATAACTAAAACACAACCTATGGAATAGGAAGATATTTGCAAATAACATATCAGATAAAGCACTAGTATCCAAGATCTATAAGGAATTTCTCAAACCCAATACCCAAAAGACAAAGAATCCAGTCAAGAAATGGGCAGAGGACATGAACAGGCATTTCTGCAAAGAAGACATCCAGATGGCCAACAGACACAGGAAAAAATGCTCAACATCACTTGGCATCAGGGAAATACAGATCAAAACCACAGTGAGATACCACCTCACACCTGTCAGAATGGCTAAAATTAACAAGTCAGGAAACAACAGGTATTGGCGAGGATGCAGAGAAAGGGGAACCCTCCTACACTGTTGGTGAGAATGCAAGCTGGTGCAGTCACTCTGGAAAACAGTGTGGAGGTTCCTCAAGAAGTTGAAAATAGAGCTACCCTACAACCCAGCAATTGCACTACTGGGTATTTACCCCAAAGGTAAAATGTAGTGATCCAAACCTGCACCCCAAAGTTTATAGCAGCAATGTCCACAATAGGCAAACTGTGGAAAAAGCCCAGATGTCCACTGACCAATGAATGGATAAAGAAGGCATACACACACACACAAACACACATACACACACACTAGAATTTTATTCTGCCATCAGAAAGGATAAAATCTTACCATTTACATCAACGTGGACGGAACTGGAGGGTATTATGCTGAGCAAAATAAGTCAATCAGAGGAAGACAATTATCATGTGGTTTTACTCATATGTGGAATATAAGAAACAGCACAGAGGACCATAGGGGAAGGGAAAGAAAACTGATTGGGAAGTCCTCAGAGAGGGAGAAAAACCATGAGACTCTTAACTCCAGGAAACAAACTGAGGGTTGCAGGAGGAGAGTGGAGGTGGGGGGGATGGGGTAACTGGGTGATGGGCATGAAGGAGGGCACGTGATGTGATGAGGGCTGGGTATTAAATGCAAACGACAAATTATTGAACACTATATCGGAAACATAACAATGTACTATATGTTGCCTAATTCAATTTAAATAAAGAATTTTAAAAGGGGAAAAAAAGGTCCCTTTCCCTTTAGGAACACCTCCTGGAACTTGCAAATGTCTACTTACATTCTCTTGGCCAGCAATCAGTCACAGGTCACCTCTAGCTTGCAAAGGAGTCTGGAAAATGTAGTCCAATGCCAAACATGGCTTATGTGCCCAGAAAGAATTCAGGGGCTCCATTACTTGAAGAAAAGAAAAAAAATAAATAAAGGTTGGAGGTCAACTAGCAATCTTTGTCTTTGATAACCCAATGAAGGCTATGAACCCTTTCACAGATAAAAAAGAAATCGTGTACACCCAAAATTGTGCATACAACGTCAGAGGGCTTGCAGACGCCTGTGACATCAGTTCATGGACGTCGTGTGCAAAACCTCTGCAGCTCTGGCCAGGACCTCCCCCTATTCCCATGTGTGAACAGTATTGACTCGGACTTTCTGGTCAGGATCCCCTAAGAGGGCAAGGAACTCCCCAAGACAGTTCCAACACATTTCCTCAAAGGTGTGCGGGCAGCCCCATTCTCCCCAGCAGGTGTTTGACCCTGAGGGGTGGGGGCGTGGGTGGGGACGCTGTGCCAGCTTCTGGCAGAGTGCAGACCTCACTCTCCCTCAATGCAAAACAAGCATGATAAGGAGGGGACGGAAACGGATTGGTGTCGTGTATTACATCGAGAGACACCCTATTGGTGTTTACAGAGATCAGCAAATAGTGTTCATTGGAATTCCAACTCAGCTTTTCTCTGTTGATATTTCAAATGCCAGGTTACAATCACACAGGCATGGAGCCATTCTCAACATGGCTCGAATTAATCATACTCTTCCTGGAACTGAAAAACGGTCCAAGGTTAAAACCACAATGTGAAAAGGCTTCACATCTGCTGGGATGGCTAAACTAAACACGATTGACAACACCAAGTGCTGGCGGGGCGAGATGCAGCTAGAGCTGTAAAATGGTCAGGCCGCTTTGGAAAGCAGTTTGGCAATTTCCCCTAAAATGATGCACGCAGTTGCCATAAGACCCAGCTTTCTCGCTCCTGAGCACCCGTGCGAGAGAGATGAGGGCATTGGTCCACAAAAAGACTTAAATGTGAGGGTTCTTAGTGACATGACTCATCGCAGCCCAGACTGGAAACGACCCCAAAGTTCAACCAACAGGTTAGTCAACTATGGTACATCCGTACAGAGGAAAGTACCCAGCCATCAAAGGAGCAAAGTCTTGCTAAATACAACAACTTGGGTGATCTCAAATGCATTCTGCTCCCTGAAAAGAGCCAAGCGTGAAAATGGAGACACTGTATCATTCCGCTTCTGTGAAATTCAAGAACAAGCAAAATTAAACTATGGTAATGAAAGTCGGAAAAAGGAAGGAGCGGGAGAGAGTGCACTGGGGATGATGGAAATGAGCTATGTCTTGATAGGATCCATTACACCAGAGTAGACTTTTGCCAAAACTCCTTGAACCCTAGCACTGAACGTGGGTGTGTTTCCCTATATATCAGTTACACCTGAACTTGAACAAGGAAAAAAAATGGTGGGCTGAAACTGCAGGAGGTGGCACCCCACAGACCAAACTGTAGCCAGCTGCCTGCCCTCCGTGCAGGACCAGGCTCGGCGCTGGGTCCGCCGTGGCAGTGCAGACCGGAAGCTATCGAGGTCCGCCAGGGAAGACGCTTACACCCTGGCCCTCTCGGAGACAGCCCCAGCCAGTCCACACGCGAGCAGTAATGATAGTAACAGAGCAGCCTGAGATCCCACCTGTCCGACTTCCGCTGCCTGTGGTCCCTCTTCCCGGAGCAAGTGGCTTCCCAAAATGCATGAAGGGCTCAGGCTGGGACCACTGCCTTAGTGTGTCCTTTTCATCCCCTTCAGCCTCAAAAAGACCACCAGCATGACCAGGATGGAGCCAGTGTGGACACTGCCATTGTTGGCTCCCCGAGGACCTCCCTGTCAGCTGCCTCCTTACAAAGGAGGGAAACTAGACCTGAAGGGGCAGGGCCTTGCCAATCTGGTGTCCCAGGAGCCTCAGAAACCCTCTTGCCTGCCTGAAAGGCGCCTGCCTTACTCCAAGGGACTTACTACAAGGGACTAAAATACTGCATGAAAGGAACCTTTTCCCCAGACGTGAGTGACAAAATGACATTTGTGTGTCCAAGCCTTGGAACTGTCCCCTCCCTTCTCCTCCCCTTTTGTAGCTGCACCCACTCCCTCCTACACACACGCAATCTAGAAGCCTTACCCTATTCCCTCTCCCTCTCCCTCTCCCTATGACTCTCTGGATTTAATATGACCAATACCAGAGCAGCTGCTGTTCGTTGAGCACCTACTGTGTGCAAGGCACTGCATCTGTTAGCTAGAGTTTCTCCAAACAACAGAAACAGAGTCTGGCTAACTTGGGCAAAAGGGAATCTACAGGGGGGGGTGCCTGGGTGGCTCATTCAGTTAAGCAACTGCCTTTGGCTGAGGTCATGATCTCAGGGTCCTGGGATTGAGCCCCGCATAGAGGTCCCAGCTCAGCGGTGAGTCTGCTTCTCCCTCTGCCCTTCACCCCTGCTTGTGCACTCTCGCGCTCTCTCTCTCTCTCACATACATAAATAAAATCTTTTTCTAAAAAAAGGAATTTACTGGAAGATGATCGGAAATTGGCATTGTAGATTGGAAGTCTGGATAAGAACGTTTGGCATTGGCGGGGACCAAGGCAGACCCAGAGACACACAACCTCTTTACCCTTCTGCTCAAAGATTCAAATGCCAGCCAGGAATATACAATGGCAGGGCCCTCCACACAATTGTCTGGCATCTTCTCACAAGGTTAAACCTACAACTGCCCTAGAATTCAGCCATTCCACTCCGAGGTATTTACCCAAGAGAAATAAGAGCGTATGTTCAGAAAAGGAAAAAAAAAAAACAGTTGCATGACAATGCTCGTAGACACGTTATTCGTACTAGCTCCAATTTGGGGTTGACTCCAATATCTGTAACTGGTGAATGGATGAACGAGCTGTGGTGTAACTGGGTCACGGAATAGTACTCGGCGATATAAGGGAATGTGCTTATGGGGCTCCCAACAATGTGAATAAGTCTCGCAGATGTTATGCTGAGCAAAAGAAGCCAAACACAAGAGAACACATGCTGGATGATCCATTTATATCAAAACCAAGAAGAGACAAAAATGAACCCAGGGTGACAGAAATCAGAACAGGCGCTGCCTCCGGTGACCAACACAATTGCCTGGGAAGGGGACAGGGGAACTTTGGAGGCTGGTCGAATGTTCTGTGTCTGGTGCTGGCAGTTCCACAGAGGCATATATTTGCCCGAATGCATCACGGTGTACACCTCCTGTGCATTTCAATGCATGCAAATGAGGCTTTAATTAAAAAATTAAATTAAAAGGAAGCCCAAACAGGGCTTGTGCCAGGAGCAGGACATGTGATAGTGAGCAGGGCAGACAGAGTCCTGTCCAGAGGGAGCTTCTGTCTGGCCCCAGAGTTAATAAGTGACAGAGCTGGAGGCGACCTGACATCCTCCTGGCCCCCAAGTCACTAGCAGCCTTCCTTGGGGTTTCCTGGGACTGCACGCCCCAGAGCATGATGGGAGCTCCCAGGAGGTGGCGGGCGGCTGCTCCAGAGGCCAGAGGCTGCTCCTGCAAAGGGCACCAGGCTGCCCAGTGCCCTCCAGCCCGAAGGCTCAGAGCCCATTCCTACCCCGCATGGGGTTACCAGGCCTCTCTCTCTGTCTCTCTCTCTCTTTCCTCTCCTCTCCTGAAGAATTCCCTCCCCCAGGACCTCCCACAAAAGGGAAACTTCAATTTGGGGGGGGGATGATTTTATTTGTTTATTTGAGAGAGAAGGTGAGTGAGAGAGAGAGAGCACAAGAGCAGGGGCAAAGGGAGAGGGAGAAGCAAACTCCCCTGCTGAGCAGGGGGCCTAATGTGGGGCTCGATCCCAGGATCTGAGCCAAAGGTAGGCACTTAACCGACTGAGCCACCCAGGCATCCCGGGAAAACTTCAATCTTTTATTTTTGACCGGAGGAAGCATAAAATACTCAGGACCAGAAGCAAAAATGTCATTTGGAAAGTACCAGACTGTTAAAGGACTTTTCTCATCCATTCTGGCCAGTCCAGAGGTGGGCGGAGAAAGGTCTAAATCGGAGATGGGGAGAGCCAAGGACACTAGGAAGAATGGAAAAGACCAGGCATTGGCTCCAAGGGGGTGTGGTTTGCCAGTCATTACCTGCCATTTCCTGGACTGAGATCCTCACAGTAGCACCTGGCAGTGGTCCCTCACTTAATGACCGTTCAGGCTTTTGTCACTCTGGCTATTGAGCCTTGAGAGGCTGGAGTGGCCAGGATAGCCCGCCACAGTAGAAATGGTCACCCACATAATCCCCAGGCCCCCCAATCCTGGCTGGGTAGCAGCACACCAGGGAATGTTCTAGAGACCGCCAACGTAATTCCTTCCATCTTAGAGCAACTTACAGCTCATGTCACCCCACTAGCCCCACTTTACTGAGCTCGGCATTGCTGTTCCCTATATGATAGATGCAGAAAGCAACTCTGAGAGACTTTTTTCTTTGCTCTGACAAAGACAAGAAAGACAGGGCAAGTACTAAGCTCCTGCAAGTCTCAGGTTTGAAACTCTTCTCTCCAACACCTGTTTGTAATGACGGCAACTTTCTCAGGCCCAAGAACCTTCTAGAATGCTGAGGGTGATGGAGGGCCTGACCTCGGTGGCAGGCGGCCTCTAAGATGGCCTCCGGTGATCCCCACCTCCTGGTACTCACACCCTGTTGCGGGTGGGCTGGCCTGAGGGACAGAAGTAAGAGGCTGTCACTTGGGAGATTACGTTGCAAAAAGATGATGACTTCAGTCTCAGGCTCTCTCCAGCACACTCACTCTCTGTCCCTCAGGTCGCCAGCTGCCATGTCATGAGGACACTCTGGCAGCCTCTAGAAGACCCACATGGGGAGGAACAAAGGCCTGACAGCAACCACATGAGTGAGCTTGGAAACGGACCTTCTGATGCGTCCTGTCAACGGCCACATGTCTGAGCCGTTTTGGAAGCGGGTCCTCCAAGCCGGGTCAAGCCTTGAGCTCACTGCAGCCCCATGGCAAACCCAAAACCATGAACCACCCCGCTCAGCCACTCCAGTGCCCGGACCTGAAGAAACTGTGTCTTGTTTGTGAGCTGTTCAGTTGGGGGGTAATGAGTTTTTCAGCAAGCGATAAAAAATCCAGCTCTAACGAAAAGCCTCATACTACACACTAATAACTAATACTCCCTCCACCCCAAGACTGATCGGGCCAGAGCACATGGCTCTGACTTCCCTGGCCTGCTACACACACACACACACACACACACACACACACACACACATCCCTCCTTGGATACCTTTGCATTATTTGACTTGGTTTCCTTTTCCTGTTCTTCCCTCTTCCCTGAAAAGCACGTCAAAGTTGGTCCTCCACGAAGAACGTCTGAGCTCGCAGGTGCGTCATCCCGGGGGTCTTAAGGTACCACACGCCATCCCCATTACCCCGCGCCTTTTGCGTGACTGCCTTTGTTTCCAGCACACCCTAAATTGCCACTGTGCCAAACGCTGAATGTGACCAGAAATGACACGGGATGAATAACGTGGCATATAATTATCACCACATTTCAGATGAGGGCGATATGCATTTCTCTCGGAGCCGAAGGGATGCAATTTTATTTTGTAACACAAAACGCTCCATTTGGCGGTCAGTTTTCAAACAGCCCTTCATTCTGAAGCAATTTCACGTGAATAAAAGCATTTGTATTCATGCACTGCGTCAGGACCATTATCCCAGGCCCGACTCCCAGCGTACACTTCTCCGCATGACTCCGGCTCTTTGCCTTGAACCAGCCCCGAACCTGAATAGGAGAAGGTGACTAGAAAGATGTTTTTGACTTCTCCCAGGTCTCGAGATCTTTGTCTCCATCTCTGCCCAGGGGCAGAAGAGCCACATTATTACAAACTGCTCTCGGACCCTTCCCCACCCCCACACCCCTGTGGAGACCGGGTCTGTAACAGCCAAAATAAGACCCTGGCAGCGTGAATGTGGCGCTGACCTTCTGTTCCCCGGATAACGATGGCCTAAACCTCCCCCGCCTCCAAAAAAGCAGATGTGGGTGCAGGTAGGTGATTTTATCTACTGGGGCCTCCGTAACTTCCGGAATGGAGATTTATCTCTCACGGTCACGATCACGGAGGCTGGAAATTCAAGATCAAGGTGCCGGCGGGGTGGGATTCCTCTGAGGTTTCTCTCCTGAGCTTGCAGAACTCTTGCCTCCGCTTCACAGGTCCTCAAGAGAACGTGTAGAGCGCATCACAGAATTGTCTCACCAAAGCATGAGGGAGCCAGGTCACCTGTGGGACCCACGGATTCCCAATGGTGTCAGTTAGGAGTTCACTGCTGGAGGCGTTTCCTCCCAGGCATCCCCCAGGCTGCTCGCTCCCCCTCGAGTGGAGACTCCCCTCAGGGAGAGCCACCATACCCGGAGTGGTCTGCAGAGGAGACGGCAGAAATTCAGAACAGGAGGCCAGCCGGAAGAGAGGAGAGACCATCCACAAGATTTTATTCCCAGGTTTGAAGTGCTTGTCATCAAAAAGTCACAAGAATAAAATGACCCCAGCTCAGAACCGGACCGGTCTACTTTAAGCCCCTTGGGATCCAGACAGGCAGCTGTGGCCCAGCAAGGTGACCCGACGGGCCCAAAGTTGACCAACAAGAATGAAATGAGGAAGAGACCATAATCCCCAGACTCCCCGGGCTGGCGCCACCCACCCCACACCGAGCCAACAGGCTGCTTCCTTGTGTTACTTTCTTGCACGCTAAGGAAGAGCAGGCACCGAGCTGAGAGTCTCTTTGCTAGCTATAAACTCTCAGCTCGCTGGAAAATGCAAATGTGCCACACAGAAAGGACATCGAGGAAAGGTCAGCGGTCATTCCCTTCCCGACTCACACCGTTTCCATGCAGCCAGCAGCCTGGGAGGCGGGCAGAGAAGCCAGGCTACCCTCCTATCACAGAAAACTGCACAAAGAGTCATATCCAAGCCCCATCTGTGAGCAGCAGAGGCTTTGCGAGCTACAGGACCTTGCCCAAAGGCACCAGATTCTTCTAGGGCCCCACAAAGGTCCCCCATCCTGCAGAGCAGCAGGCTTGCCCCAGGGAGTCTGCCCCATCAGTGACAACAAAACCAGACAGTTTTCTAGGTTTCCTAATTTATGTCGCTCATTTACCCCTCACACAACAGCCGGGCCAGGTCAGTATCGCTGGCCCCATTTTATGGATGCGCAAACTGAACGCCCTGTCCCAGTGAATGTCATCCAAGACCATGCCTTCAGGTGAATTAAGCCCTTCACATTGAAACTGGAAGGCTCCCGCTGTGAAGCAAGTTTCTTCCTCTAAGGCAGCTGGCAAGAGTTGATGAGAAAGGGAGGCTCTCTCATTTCCATCTGTAAGGTGCACCCAGGGCTGCTGGCACCAGCAGTGAAGTTAAAGCTCATGCATCTCTTGCTGGGGCCCAGGCAGTTTCTCGAATGCTCCAAGAGCAACACCCCAGCAGGAAGTCATGCAGAACCGCTGCCCGTGACCAGCCACAGCAGAGCAAGCTGAAAGCCATGAACAGTCACGTGCATCTCAGGAGAAGGAAAATGGTGGGCGATCACTGTACTGCCCACATCAGGAAAATCTAAAGTCAGCTGAGGAGGAAGAAGTCGAATTCCAGGACTGATGACCATGGAGTTTTTGGAGTCTCTTTACTCCCAGACCTAATGGTAAGCAAGGGTCCCGCCAGGGGCCAGCCAGCATCCTTGGTCTTCAGACGTTGCCCATGAGACAGAAGTCAGTGGAACGTTTATGCTACTGCCACTCCATCTGTCCGTTCCTCCATTCTTCTTTCATCCAACAGATATTTGATCGGTGCCGACTTGGTGCCTGGCATAGCTCTAGGATACCAAACAAACTTTCTGCTCTCACAGAGGCTTACAGTCCCACGGGGGATGGATAGGCAATAATCAAGACCAGAAGAAAGATGTGGGGTGCCTGGGTGGCTCAGTCGGTTAGGTGTCTGCCTTCAGCTCAGGTCTTGATCTCAGGGTCCTGGGATCAAGCCCCATGTCAGGTTCCCTGCTCCATGGGAAGTCTGCCTCTCCCTCTACTTCTGCTCCTTCCCTCTGCTCAGACTCTCTGGCTCTCTCTCACTCTCTCTCTTATCAAATAAATAAATAAAATCTTTTTTTAAAGAAAAGATGCATAATCTTTTAAGTGGTAAGTGCTAGAGAGGGAGAAAAGCAGGGAGAGAGGGAGTGCTGGGGAGAGGAATTAAGTTCTCCAAAGGGCTGTGGGAGAAGTGTCACTGATCGGGAAATGGGAAGGAAGGGAGAGGACTCAGGGAGGAACATTCCAGATAGAGGGAACAGCAAGTACAAAGGGCCTGGGGCCAGATGTGTCCAGGGAGCGGGAGAGATAGCAAGGAGGTTGCTTAACAGGAGTGGAGTAAGTGAGGGGGGATTGAGAGGTGATGAGGTCAGAGAGGTAACGGGGACCATTCTGTAGATGGTCACAGGCCATGGGGAGGTCTTGAGGCCCCTGGGAGCATGACACAAAGCCACCAGAGGGTTCTGAGCAAGGATTGCCATGATCCGACTTCTGTTTAACAAGATGGCCTGGCTGTTGTGTGGAGAGAAGGATGAAGAGGTACCAAAAGGAGAAGCAGGGAGACCAGTGGGGTGGGAGTGCTGCGGTCATCCAGGTGAGGGAGATTAGAGGCTGCATGGGGAGAGGAGGACCCATACGAGGGCCTGAGAAAGGCCCACTGTGAGCCTCAGTGACCCCAGGCTTTGAGAAAGTGGCAATCTGAGACCTCTCGGCCTCGCTCAAGGAGCCACGGGCCCCAGAAGTGGATGGACCTAAAAGTCGAGGAGACGGGGCCTGAAGGAAGAGACAGCAGGTCAGAGAGCAGCCTGTGGGAGTTTCCTCCATCAGCACTTTGGGGCAACAAGGCAAACAGGACACCTCAGCCTGAGGAGCAGAGAGGTGAGGAATCCACTGGTGTGCACACACCCGGGGGTGGGGCATGAGGGGGTGCGGGGGCGCTGGCACGAAGGACCCCTTTCTGGTTTCGTGACTTGCCGGCTTCGGGCGAGGCACGAGCTCTAGGACAGGCTGTTTGAGGCTGACCCAGGGTGGTAATGGCCGGTTACATATGTCTAGATCGGCTGGAAAGCAATAAAAATGAATGAATTCCTGGCTTAACGATTTACAGACAGACTCGGAAGGCAACACCCAAGCTGCCTCCTGACAATAGAATAGGGGTGATCCAGAAGGGGCTGGAGAGAATTCTTCTAGAAAGAGGGAGAGCGAAGTCCCGTGGGCAGCACCCACAGAGCAGGCCTGGCGTACTGTAGCTTGGGGCCACTCGGAGCTGCAGATTTAGCCTTGCAGGCTGAGGACAGGGAAGCTTGAAGCTGGAGAGGTAGAGCCGAAGAGGGGCGATAACCCACCAAAAGGAACTTGGCCTCCGTCTCCAGGCACTGGAAACCGCACAAAGGGTTTTCAGGAGGGAATAACAGAGTCCAATGTGCATTTTAAAGAGATCATTCAGGCAGTTCTGCAGAGAACAGATTTGAAAAGCCTGGGCCAGGCAGCCCAGAGGCCTGCGGGAGGGGGTGGGGTGGAGGTGGGTTCCTCTGACCCAATCAGGGGCTTCTCCCCCACCCCTCCCCGCGGAATCCAATGGGTCAGGAATCTCTCTCGCCTTCCCCACAGAGCCACTGTCAACCTGGGAGCCTGGGAGAGATATCATAAAAGGAGCTCTGGGGGGAGAAGGGGCGGGAACCTTCTGTGGGGTAGCCCTCATCCATCAGCCCTCCCAGCAGCTGCTGACAGCCGGCCCCTTGGGAAAGCTGGTGACAAGGGGTCCCCAGGCTGAGCAGGAGGCTGAAAGGCGAGGCGGGAAGGTGCCCTGCTTCTCCAGTCGGCCTCTGGGCAGCACAGGAAACAATCTTGACGGTTGTGGGGAAGGGGGGTTAGTGAGCCGCTGGAGAGCACCCCCCAGGGGAGAGCGCACCTTGATTCCACAGACTCCTCGGTCTCCCGAAGGGGAGAAAGGGGGTCCAGAGCAACCCCCAGGAGAGCACCCCTCACCCCACTTCGCCTCCTGGTTCTGCGTGCTTTGAAGGTGGGTACTACATTCCCAAATCAACATAGTGGGGCCTACTGGGTAAGCGAAGGCAAACCAGGTCAACAGAGGAGGACTAGCCCCCCCCAACCACCCCCTCCCACCAGGCACACCCCCTCCTCAGGGCGCCGCCCCCCCCCAAGTCCTTTCTCACAATTACTCTTTGTTCCCCACTAGGATCCATCATCCTGGTTCAGGGAAGGCTGTAGTGCTTGCCAGTGTTAGCTCTGGTCTACACTGCAGGCTTGGGAGATTAAAGACCTTTCCCCAAATCCCCCAGCAAATCAGAGCAGTGCGAGGGTAGCCACGATTCCCAGGCAGGGAGCACAGAGCAAATCCCATCTGGGCACCAGGGAACCCTCTCTCGGGCCTCGAAAGGCCTCGGAAAGCCATGGGCCGGCCAGCCCGAGACTTCATTAAAACCGCTCCATGGCCTGGGTTTGCTGCAAACCCATTAAACAGCCAACCTAATCCATTCATACATAAAAATAAGGGAAAGGGAAGGAGCGCAGTCCCACAGGATGTGTGTCTGGGAGAAACAGTTTCCATAAAAATCCCAAACAGAAACGAAGTTCACGGGGAGGTTTTGGCTGCAGTTGCTTTTTGGCTTCTGGAAATTCTAGCCAGGGAAAGATTCCCTTGGTGGCCCATTTGGAAGGCCTCTGACTCAGATTCACAGAAACAACAGAGGGGAGAGGGGCTCCCTGTGTCTTTGCTGACCACCCTGCAGCTGAGGAATTGTTCTAGAAACCTGGGGTACTTGTTCAAGGCGGCCAGCTGGGGTTCTGGTGGCAGTTCCGGAGTTCCGGGGGCTGGGTGAATGATCGTGCACACCACAGGGTCACCCCCAAGCCAGGCCACTGGGCTGAGTGTCCACAATAGCTGGGGCCGTGGAGACACTCCCAGAGCTTTGGAAAGAGGGAGGAAGACGGCAAGATTTAAATAACTCAGGCAGCAGAATCCCTGTTCCTTCCCATGGGAAACTAGCGCACAGGCCAAGAAACCCCACCAACAGGACCCCTCTCTAAGGACTTCGCCAAGGCCAGCAACCACGCCATGTGTACGCGTGCACAAAGACACGTCGTCTTGCAGAGGAAGAGGTTAGGAGTCATCGGATTATTTTTTTTTAATAAGCTGGTAAGCCAGTATTTTTATTCTCTGTCATCTTTAAGAGAAAAAAAAAAAAAACAGAAGAATGCAGCTAGTTTCTTAAATTAGAGATCTGTTGTGTAATTAGCCCATTTTATCTTCTGCGAGTTGTTGCTGTTTTCTCTCCGTGGTTTCCAGAAATGTCATTGGCTAGGCTTAAAAGTAGGGTTGTTTTTTTTTTTTTTTACTTCCAGAGAAAAATTCTATAAATATTTTCTCCCTTTTAGCATGTTTTAAATTTGAACGACATATTGTAAAGATAGCAAGAGTTAGGAAAGTCTCTCTTGGCCGCCAATGAAATGCAGTGGGAAAACTGATTAGAGAGGGAACTTCTGTCCACAGAGAACACCACCGGGCCACTACCCATCCCCCCACCAAGGGTTCAAGAGCCAGTGTACCCCAGCCATCTCTGCTCAGCTGGTACTCAGGCTTGAGAGCTGGAGAGAGGGGAGAGCCATTCCCAGGGTGAGCAGGCAGCCTCTACTCAGGCAAATGGTGTCACTTGTTGATGGTCACAATTCCACGCTTAGTGATTCATTTCTTTGGATGTGATTTTTAGGCATGGATCTTCCATAGTTAGGTATGCTTAATGGTTTTTCATTTTAAACTGCATACCTTTTTATCCAGCAAAAGTATACAGGTATACCACATCTGAGTAAAAACCTATGTAAAGGGATATTCATAGCTGGGTTATTTGGAGCCGTAAAGGATGAGAAACAACCTGAATGAATATCCATTAATAGGAGACTGGTTAAATAAAGCCTGCACAGCCTCATAATAGAATGTTATGCTGCCATTAAAAAGAAGGGCAACAGAGCTCTAGGTATTGCTGTAGAACATTCTGTGAGATGAGTGATAAGTGAAAAAACAGGATGTATAGAACTTTATCATATGTTTATAGTATCCCATCATCTGTCTTTTTTAAAAGGATATATATGTATCCCCTTGTATTAGATGTTGGCAGCAGGGGTGGCCTCCAGGAAGGGGAAGAGAGTTGGAGGCTGACTTATTTTTATATATAGATATACATGGTATAGATGTCCTATTGTGCTGCTGGCTTAAGGTGTGCTCTCCTTTGCGGTTTTTGCAAAAGCTAGATTTATATACAATCGCATACACATATCCTCCTATATCCCTGGAAGGATCCAGAACTTGGGGTGAGGGTGGCACAGGGGAACATCTCTTGATTCCAAAGAACAACCTTGAAGTCATTTCACATTGTAAAGAGGCTATTCTCCCAGGCTGGGGTGGGGGGGTGCGGAGGCAGGGGTAGGGCTGGTTCCCATCCCAGGCAGGTGCGCCACAACCTCAGAAGGTGGGAGAATGCACTTCATGCCGCTCCGTGTGGCTTCGGGTCCACACAGGGAAGCATTCACAGGAGGTTATGTTCCCAAATGTCCCACATGCCCCTAGTCTGGGCCCGCCATACCCTGTGCCTCCTGCCACTCCTAAATGCTGGTGACCGGCCTAGTTGCCTGTCCTCACCACAGGAAAGAGTGCTCCTTGCAGCTGAGGATGAAATGCATTCCTCTCTGCGGTCCCAGGGCCTAGCATGGGGCCTAGCACCTTCGAGGTAGATGTTAGAGCCAGTCAAGCCAGGGGCCCACCTGTGGGACCTTGGGCAGGTGACTCAACCCCTCAGAAGCACTTTCCTTGTCTGTGAAATGGGCAGGATGCTAACAGCTTCTTCATAATGCCGCTGCGAAGTTAGATCACTGTGCCCAGCACCTGGCGGGGACGCACACCGATAACTTCTTATCAAGAACCTTTTGGCTTCCTGAGAACACCGAGTACCCAAAGACTTGAGGGTGCTGGCCGCCAAGGACAGAAGAGAAAACACACCAATGAATGAGAGCGGCTGCGGCGCCGAGCACCTGCTGTGTGGTGGGCATGGTGTGCCATGCTCACATCGGAAGGACTCTGTTATTGGCCCTGGTTTACACACCAGGAAGCTAGGGATCAGGGAAGGAAAATAACTCACTTGAGTTGCCATCCCGGAGCCAGGATTTGAACCCGGTCCCATCTGATTCCCCGACGCATCGCCGGGCCACCTGCCTGTCGCACCCCAGAGCACGGGTCCACCAAACACCAGGGCCATCTTCATGCCGAAACAAATCTCTGTTCTAGGCCCGTGCGGTTGGCTGCGGCCAGGCCCTGGGGAGCGCACCTCCTCGGAGCCGTCACCTGGAAGGCCGGCAGCTCTCTTTGGCAGCTCTGCTCCCTCTCCCTCTCCCTCTTGGCTGCTGGGAGGCTGCTGACCATTTGGAAATCACTGAGCTCTGATCGGAAATCAATGCTGGAGCGTGAGGAGTGTGTGGGGGTGGGAGGAAGAGAATCCAGGCTGTGTTTCCTTTCCCCCTCTAGCCTGGCTTGAGAACATTCCAGAACTCCTGGAAGAAAACTCCTAACTCCCTGAGGATGGATGAACTAAACTGCCGGGGGTTTGGCAACTTGTCCTCAGCCAGGCCTTCCCAAAAAGGACCCATAGCCAGGCAACCCTCTGTCCCCCACTCCTGTATCCCCTTGCCTCGGTTTCCCTTCATGTAGACTTGGGGTGCAGAGAGCAGCAGGTTGAGGGGGAAGCAGATGTCCGGTCAGCATACACCACACACATACACACACACACATGCACACACACACGCACATGCACACACGTGCTCACAGTGGACCTCGCTGGGCCCACGGGAATTTTCAAATACTCTGTTGAGGGGCCCACGAAGCCAGGAGCCGGTGACCCAGCACCTGTCAGATGGGAGAAGGCTCAGGCTGCTAAAATGACACCAGCAGAAGGAACGTAAAGGGCATTAGAATTTTAGACAATATCTTGAATTGGGCTGGTTTTGTGTTTCCCTCAAACTCAAAATGTGCAGTTTCTGGTACCTGAGCTCCTACAGGAAAGAGAGATGTCTCTGCTCAGTGCCTGCCTTTGGAGGGAGAGATGGGACACACAGGAGTCAAGTGGTAGGGACAGGGGGCGGGACAGCCATCCATAAGCAAGAGAACCATCTGCCTGTTCACTCAGCCCAACAAATGGCCAAACAAAGATGAGCTTCTGAGTGACCCCAACAGCTGAGAGCAACCAAGGCCAAAGTCCATGGTGGGAAGACAAAACTCGGACACCCAGTAGCTTACAGGTCAACATTAGACTCTCTCTCTCTCTGTCTCTGCAGTCCGCAAGAGCACTGGAAGCCAACAAGCCAGATGGGGTCAGTCTGGAAGTCAAACTTACAGAAAGAAAAACTCAGTCCTCAAGGTACACGTGCAGAGTGCTTAACAGCAAAAGATCCAGAGGCCATAGTGGACCCCAGACTTCACAGATTTTCGAAGCACTCTGCTGTTGGACGGTTGTCTAGGTTCCTTCTGGAGGGCTTCTCGGGGCCTGGTTGTCCTGTCCTACGTGGGGTACCACTGGGCCTGCCCCTCAGCAAACTCAACCTTTAAGCACTGAAGTATGCTAGGGTTCCTTGGTTCCGAAGATAGGCCTGAACCCCAGCTCTTCCACCTACTAGCTGCGGTCTTTTGGTAAGTTATTCGAGCTCTCCGAGCATGACTTTCCTCTTCTGGAAAATGAAGCTAGTAACAATACCAGCATCAAGGTGGCATCATGAGTTTAAAGAGCATTAAGAAAATATTCAGAATTTAGCCCAGTGCCTGGCACAGACTAGGCCCTCAAGAAACAGTACCTCCAGCACCCCGGAATCCTAGCCAGGGATAGCTCGGGGGCCTGCTTGCTAAAGCTCAAAACAGGGACACAGCTGCCAAAGTGAATGCTACTCACTGGCTGATTTTCCAGAAGGCTCTCTGAATCTATGCATCCTACCCTCTGTCCCGAAGAGGAAGCCAGACCCCCACCCTCTCCGCTCACCACCTCATCGCCCTGCACCTTCCTCGATATCAGAGCACATTTTAGGTCTTGCTGACACATCTGCCCAGTGCCTTTCAGTTTGGGGAGGCGGGGCTCTCCCCGGGCCTCCAGCGGAGGGGGCACCCATCAGCAGGTCTCAGAGGAGCTGGGCTTCTGTGCCCAGAAGGACCGTGGCCGCGGCCGCAGCCCACACAGGTGATGTTCCAAAGGGGCTGCGATCCAACATATCCGGAGGAAAAACTGCGAGACAAGCCTTGCGCTTATTGGTGCCATAAATCACCAGCCATTCAAGTTCCGCTGCACCTCCGTGCCCCTGCTCCCTTCCAGCCAAACTGTCCCCAGGGCCCCCCTGCCACCACCCGCCCTGCGTGACTTCCCGCACAGGGGCCAGAGCCAACTGCTCACTTGCAAGCAAGATGAGTTCGGCTAAGTTTATTTTTTTCTCCTTCTTTTTCACAGATCTCAACAGCCTTTGTTCCTGAACAATGAGCAGTGTGCATCGGTAGAAGGTGGAAGGGGCCAAGCGGGGGGGAGGTAGGGGAGGGCAACGGTGTGTGCTAAGGACCAGAGCTCAACTGAAGGCTGACTCCCAACCAGACCCCCTTAAAGCTGCTTTCCTTAGCAAGTACATTGTCTCCTACACTGTCCACCGCCCTTTTTTACGGAGTTTGACTCCTAACCCGATATAGGCCCCATTCCTTCCTTTGGGAAGCCAGGGTGGGGTCTTTGGCCGCATCACCCTCTGAGTCCCAAAGCCTGCCAACCTGCCCGCTGGCCATGTGCAGAGCAAGTGTCACCTCTGAGGGTCCCTTCCTTCCAAGGGCACTGCCACCAGATGGTCTCCCTGATTTCCTCTGCTTCCCCAGGAAAGACCAGGCACCAAGAGACCTCTTTTCCTCAAGAGTCTTTCCATGACCTGGGCAGCGGAGACTGGTTGTGTCCTGGAAGGAAACCCTCCAAAAGCAGAGAAAAAGTCCCAAATCAGAGCCAAAGCAAGGAAGAGGGAAAAGATGAATGAGGGCACGAGGTTCGTCACAGATCTGCCGTCGAGGGCCCTCCGGCGTGATGCGTGAGCACACGGCACCCAGTTAAGGAGTTCTCCAAAACCTCAACAGTGGTCATCTCCAGGTGGAAGGAGGCTCTGGGTGACTTTGGTTTACCTCTATATCACAACTCCCCTTGGCTAGCTCTTATGATTTAGGGGAAGTTATCTATTATCTCCATGTTCGGTTGCCTCGTCTGTAAAATGCGGGCACAACAATACGTATCACAGCGTGTTGCAAAGACTCAATGAGCTTATATATATCAACATCTTGGAGCGGTGTCAGGCATATGTGGTCACAGAATCAATAAATACAACAATCATAGGGGCGCCTAGGTAGCGCAGTCAGTGAAGCATCCGACTCTTGATTTCGGCTCAGGTCATGACCTCAGGGTCGTGGGTTCGAGCCCCAAGTCGGGCTCTGTGCTCGGTGGGGAGTCTGCTGGAGATTCTCTCTCTCTCTGCCTCTCTGTCCATTCTCTCTCTAAAGTAAATAAATCTTTAAAAAATATATATAACCATTGTAATTTTTTTCTCGATTTCCTTAGCCATTTACAAAGTATATGCGTTGCTTTTGAGATTTGTAAAAAAAGAAAAAAAAAGTTTTATTCCAATCTAAGAAATAATATGCAATTTTTAAAACTTCAAACAATTCCCGGGGGAAAAAGGTGAAACTCTCCTCTTAGCATCCTTCCTGACACCGCCCTGCTCTGCTCTGTAGGACCCTTCCACAAAGGTCAGCCTGGCCATACAGCTCGAAGTCGTTTCCTCTGCATTTATACAGAGACACACAGATTGTTGAATATAAGGGAACTCAGGCTAGGCGCACGGATTTGCAGTTTGCTTTACTTTCTTCATGTTTCTTGAAGAACATTCCATGTCGGGACTTGTTACTCTTTCGAACTGATGCGTAGTATTTGCTGGCACCGATGCTCCTCATTTACTTACCTGTCCCCTTCTGCTGGGCATTTAGCTTGTTCTCCAGTTTGTGCCCAGAAACAATGATGCCGTGAACATCCCTGGATATGTGTCCAACCGCTAGCATAGGCTTGAACGAATGCGCATAGATATAGGCCAAACTGTTCTCCAGAAAAGGCTCTCCCAGTTTAAATCCCCACCAACAGCATAGGACAGCACCTATTCCTTTCCACCTTCTCCACTTTCCTTCTCCATCAGACCGCATATAAGCGTCTTCGCCTATGTTGTGGGTCATTTGTGCAGTGGACCCTCCCTACCCCGCGATTGTTAAGTAGCCCACCGTGAGATTTCATCCCGAGTTTTGATGCTTTGGGGAAATGTTGGGATTTTTAATCTCCCTGGTATTTATCTTTGTGGAAGGGTCCTACCTTTAGGCTAGAGTTGCTTACAAATACTTTTTTAAAGAAGGAACCATTTGAGAAGAAACGCCCTGGGGCCCTGAGTGGCTCAGTCGCTTGAATGTCCGACTCTTGATTTTGGCTCAGGTTGTGATCTCAGGGTCATGAGATTGAGTTGGGGGCTCTGCTCTCAGCAGGGAGCCTGCTGAAGATTCTCTCTTCCTCTGCCTCTGCCCCTCTGCTTGCTGGGGCTCTCTCCCTCATTCTAAATAAACAAACAAATAAATAAATCTTTAAAAAAAAAAAAAGGAGGAAGAAGAGAAAAGTCCCTGCACACGGACACCCACGCACACACACACACCCCCGCTACTATGCAGGAAGGAGAAACCCACGAGACCCCTGCAGCCCCAGCAAGCAGGCGTCAGCTAGAAAAGAGGGCTCTGACCATCTTTCCAGCCTAGACTCCCTCCTGCCGCCCTGCTGGGCCAGCCGCGTTTTCTGACCTGCAGGATTTGGGAAATCGAGGACTCGGTTCTGACTCTTCGCCCTGCCCCCAGCACACTGACCGCGGACCCCACAACTAGACCCAGGCTTGGCAGGAGGACCTGTCCACAGAGCAGCATTCCAGGGCACAGACTGAGAAGGAAGGTAAACCCAGACACCAGGAATGCAGTTGGCCCCTGCAAAATAACACTGCCGGCCACCCAGATCCCCATCATAAAAGTTTAATGTAATTACGCAGGAATGAGGAACTTCCGGTCAGAGGCAGGCTGAAGAAGGCGTTCTGAGAAGGCTGGGCCCTCGGAGGCAGGGGAGGCAGCGTTTTGTGGAGGAACAACTTGCCTTCCGTCCCCACCTAGCCCACCCAGAGCCTGGCTCAGGGCCAATTTCCAAAACAAAGGTCCAGCCCAGCCCAAAGAGAAAGGCTTGGGACAGCCTAAACGCCAGCAGGCAGTGTGGCCCCCACAGGCCCAGAAGCCCTCAGGCTCCCCGGGGCAGAGGGGGAGGAGAGGGGTGTTGTGACAAGGACGCAGATGGTAAGAGGGGCGTATGCTCTGTGATAAGGGTGTGCGGGAAGGGTTAGGGAAGGGAGGAGCAGGGCAGCCTCATGCAGCCTCAGAGGTCAAGGAAAGTTCTGGAGGAGGCAGTGTGGAGTTTCCTAGTCGGGGGAGTGAGGAGGGTGTGCCTAGCAGGAGATCTGATAAATGCCAAGCCTGAGTCTGACAGAAGGTACGGTGAGGCTGGGGAGAGGGGTGGGGGGCAAGGCAGGCAGCTGGTGTTGGCATGCTCGCCCCTAAGAGAGGGACCAGAACCAGCACAGAAACTGCTTCTCTCATAGCCATCCCCTTCTCAGTCCACCTTGCCCACCACTGCCCCTCAAAAACCCTCCCCCACCACTGAGATAGACCACTATTGACCCGTCCTCATAGTCGTTGCTAGCCTGGAGACAGCTCTTCTCTGAAACTGGCATGAGAAGTCTAAAACTCCTTGGTGGGCCTCATCCCGGCTCCTCTCTGGAGAGACAACCACAAGCCAAGTGGTCTCCTTGGTGCCCCCCCACCCCGCCCCGTGGAGCTTCCCTTCCAGTGACAGAGACGCGAACTAAACATCTCGACAAACCCAAGTGCCTATAATTAAAAGCTGCAGGAAGGATGATGCAGGCCCAGCAGCGGAAACCAGGAAAGAATATAATAGGGACCTGTTTCAAATTGGGGGCGGCAGTGACACATAAGTAAGCCTCTAGCTGGAGTGAGCCAGAGGAAGCAAAGAGAGAGCAGCGTGTGCAAGGGAGCTGAGGAGGGAAAGAGTTTGGAGCTTTTAAGGAACTTAAAAAAAAAAAAAAAAAAACACAACGTGCCAGAGGCCCAGGAAATGAAAGGAAGGCCATGCAGCAGAGAGCATTTTCCAAAGCACGGAGAGATGGGGTCTATGTCCCCTTGCCTTGAATCTAGGTGGGCTTCTGTCGGGTCTGCAACCAAGGGAATGTGGCAGAAGTGACAGCACGTGACTTTGGAGGCTGGGTCGGAGAAGGGGAATCAGCTAGCACCTTGGGGACTGGACCAGTGGGTCCCTGGGCGGCCACATGGGAGATGGGACCACCTTGAAGTCGCCATGCTGTGACAAAGTCTGAGCCACAGGGAGAGGCCGGGGCAGGTGCCCCATCAGCCATCACACCCTGCCACGGGGTGGGATGGCAACAGGTGCGAGCATGAACCTGCAGCCAATCCCACCCGGCAGCCCTCCAGGCTTCCTGCTGAGTCCCCAGACACCGTGGAGTAGCGGTAAACCCTTCCTACTATGCCTTCTTCAAATTCCTAACCCGTAGACTCTGTGAGCATAATAAATGGTGGTTGTTCCATGCCTCTGAGTGTGGGATGGTTTGCTATGCAGTGATAATAAGTGCAACAAGGCTGGAGAGGAGGTTGAAGAGGCAGAAAGAACCAGAGCGGCTGGGTTATGGGCCAGATTAAGGCTTGGGAGTTGTGTGCGTGCACTCGGGAGCCATTAAAGCGCCGTGGGCAGGAGAGTGGATGATCGAGTTTCTCGGTTTGCGGTGTGGAGAAGGGTCAGGAAGGACGGATGTGGCAGAGCAGGTAGAAGGCGTCTCAGTGGTCCAAGAGAGAGGAGGGGGGTTGGATGAGGGGACCATGGCCATGGGTACGAATGGATGGACTTGGGGCTCATGCTGGAGTAAGATGGTGAGGGCCAGGAGCCAAGTTGGATTCGAGGCATGAAGTACCAAGGATGGCTCCTGGGTTTCTGGAAGGAGCCCCTGGAGCTCTGGAGGGGCCGTCGACTAAGGTGGGAAATGCTGAAGGAGAAGCAGGTTTGAGCCGGGGCTGGCGGGGAGAGGAATCAGGTGTTCCGCTTTGGACACATTAGGTTCAAGATACCAGTGACCCTGACAAAAGGGATGCCAGCGGGCAGGGGGGCTGTGGACATCTGGAGCTCTGAGAAGAGGTCTTGTCTCAAGTGACCAGCATACGATGGCATTTACAAAGCCATGGGAGGAAACCATCTTCCAAGGAGAGAGGCCAAGGGAAAAGCAGAGGGCCAGAGACAGCCAGCACCTAGAGGGCAGGCTGAGGAGGAGGCCCCGGAAAAGAGACTGAGAGGGAGCCCTGGAGGGCCCAACGAAATTCCAGACGCCGTGATGTCCTGGAAGCCAAACCAAAACACAATTTCAAAATGGTGAGGATGGTCAACTAGGCCATGCGCATCTTCCTGACATCCTGTACCCCGGACCTTTCCCTCCAAAGGCACGCGCACGGTATAAGTTAACTTATTAGGGACTGCTCTTTGCAAAGGGCTCTTCTGGGTCCTAAATGGAGCTGCTCTAGATTTAAAGTCAACAGCAACACAAAGAATGCCGTTTTCTATCAGGGCCCCGGAGGCAAGAGCCTTTCTTGGAAACCGAATGCCCACCTTCTAGAAGCTTGTGGGGTACATGAAAGAACAAGTCACATAATAGAGCCATACAGTTAAAATGGCAATTACCACCTCGAGCAGGGACTTCTTGCCACCCTCCTAGATCTGTCTTCCCCTCTTCCCCAGCAATCAAACTCTCAGATTTTTCCTACACACGACCACCTAGAAAAAAGACTACACTTCCCAGCCTCCCTTGCAGGTAGGTACGGCCATGTGCCTAAGTTCTGGCCAATGGGTAGTAAGAGCAGGGAGGGCCTACAAAGACCTGGGAAGGAAAAAGCACAAAAACAGAGGGCTTATGAGCCCAGATGCTGAAATAAGACTGAGTTCAAATTTTGATTCAGTCACTTCTTAGCTGTGTGACCTTGTGCAAGTTACTTAACCTCTCTGTGTCTCCATGTCCTCACTTGTGAAATGAGGCAAATAATAGCACTTACTTCATAGGATGATATGGTACTTGGAACAGGGGTTGCCACATGGAAAATGATATGTAAGAGTCCACTATGGTTATTATTATTACAAACCTTAAAAGAAGATGGCATGCCCCTTTCCTTGCCTTTTCTCCTTCTTACTGGCTGGAATGCATTCATGATGGCTGGAGCTGAAGCAGGTCCATGAAGTGACCCTGGGAACCAAGGCCCTCCCTGGTGGACTGGGCTAGCTGGAAACCTCTCCGGGAAGACGGAAGAGAAAAGAGTGTCTCCTAAGATCCATAGGCCAGGAGGAACAGAGAAGTAGGCCACATCAGCTAGCAGAACCCCAGCTGCTCAAAAAAGGAGGCAGTGTCTGCCTAAGAATACTGACTTCAGCAGGCAGTGGGGAGCCACGGAAGGCTTGTGAACAGAGGAGTAGCAAGATAAGCACAGGCCCTGGGAGCCTGGCCACCCTCAGTGAGCTGGTGAATCAGAGGAGGGAAGACCATGCACAGGGCTGCTGATCAGGGCCACCAAAGGAATCCAGAAAGGAGAGGAGAGGACTGTGCCAGACTGAAAGTCACCAGACCTAAGTGACATTGCTGTCTCCATGTTTGCAAATCACAACTTACTATTTCTTTTCTTTCCTTTCTTTCTTTTTCTTTCTTTTTTTTTGTTTTGGCGACTTAGTATTTCTGAGCCCCACCCCATACCTAGGGCTGCTTCAGTTTCCTCCAGTATCCCAAAGAGCCAGTGATGTTTCCATTCTGAGGTTACTGGCCCAGGGGCCTGAAATCACCAGGGAACCTGATGCCTGAGGCTGCTTTGGCCTCCCAGAGAATGCCACCACCAGGACTGTGGACGGGGCCAAAACTGGATCTGGAGCTCCTGGCTTTACAAACCGCCACCCCCCTCTTCCCCTCCCCCCCCCCCCCCCCCCCGCCCCCGCCCCGGGTCTGGGGTCTGAACATTCAGTATCCTCCACGGTGAGGAATCGAATAAAACAAACCAACAACAAAAAGAGGAGGGGACCATTCCCACGCCAGCTCACAGACATAATGTGGGTCAAAAGAAGCCAGACACAGAAGGGGGCACAATGCTTGCGTGTGACCGGCTCTGTCGGTAGAGCGTGCGACGGTTGATCTTGGGGTTGCAAGTTCAAGTAAAATAAAATCCTTTAAAATTAAAAAAAAAAAAGAAGAAGAAGAAGAAGGGGACAACGCTGGATGATTCCATCTTGCGGGTTAAAAGCAGGCAATCCATCTCCGGTGAGAGAGGTCAGGCTAGTGGTCTCTGGAGGAGTCGGGGGGGGGATGGGGGGGAGGTTCTAACTGAGAGGGGCATTACAGGACCTTCTGGAGCAATGGGGAAGTTCTGTATCTTGACCTGAAATGATAGAGGCATGTGGACATAATGTAAAACTCCATCAAGGTGCTCACTTAGCTGGTTGGATGCTCTTCCTTCTATCCATCGCATACTTCAAGGAAAAGACAAAATACAAAAAGGAGAGGGACCCCCGAGGGGAAGGGGGAGTCGGTAGCCCAAGGGATCCAAGCCCCACGCAGAAGCTGCAGCCACCCGGCCGAGCTCGGCCAGGCCCCTCTCCTGAGCTCCGTCTATTAGCGTGGCTCTCCTCGGCTGCAATGCAATTAGGGGAAAACAATGTCTGCGGCCCAGATGCCACTGCGGAAGTGACCAGGAGGAAGAGCGGGGGAGGGGGCCGGCCCGCGGGAGCAGCAACAGCAGACGCCGGGCTGCCCGAGGAGCCTCCCCAGCCAAACCTCCCGAGGCCGGGCCAGCAGCCCAGGGAAATCATGTCCCCAGAGCAGAGGAGCCCCAGCCTTGCAGGGGAGGGCGAGCTGGGAACCCTGCTGTCGTCCGCTCTCCTGCCACTCGGCTGAGGCAGCGACACAGGACAAGACGTGTTTAAACATAAATAAACGGGAGCAGCAAAAGGAAAGAGAGAGAACAAAGGCGAGGGAGGTGGGGGAGGAAGGCAAACAAGACCAACGACTGGAAAGCAAGCCAGGCTGTGGATGCAGGGGAGAAGGCGGGCACCCCACAAAGTGCCAGACTGAGGCAACCCCCAGTTGCCCAAATGCTCCAACCCCCATCTGTCCCCTCAACTGTTATTTCAAGACGGCTCCTGCCAGTCACGGGGGTCCCAGACGCCAGCCGTTCCCGCCCTGCCGTCCTGCCCTGCCCTGTGGAGCCTTGGGGCAATCTTCACGTGTCCGCTATAGGGACTATTTCACCCACAAAACTGATAAGCCTGGGAACTTTGTGGTTTCAGGCTTGCCAATGATGAGAAGTATCTCTAGATCTAGCAGCTCCAGAAAAAAATCGAAATTCCATATATCGGTGGGCTAGTTTTAGATTTTCCACCCAGAGCAGACCCAGAGACGGGGTTTGGGTCACAGGTGGTTTATGTGGGGGTGATCCCAGGAATCACCCGGGAGGGAGGAGCCGGTGAAGCATGCTTTGCTTTACTGAGTGGGTTTCCCGCTGCAGGCTACTGGGGCGTGATCCTGCTGGGAACCTCTGGGAGACTGTGTAAAAGGAACCTCCAGATTGTCCTCTCAAGGGGCAAGGGAGCCAGGCATATGTATCCATCCACCTCCATCCCTCATTGGAAGAGGGTCACCCCTGAGTTATTAATTCCCGCCCTTTTAGAACAACCTCCCCTCCCACCCACCACCCACCCATGCACACGCGTGCACGCACAAGCACACGCACACACGCACAAGCACACGCACACATGCACACACACAGTCCATGCATGGTCCTAAAGCCAGAGAACACCTCAAGCAAAAAGATACAGGAAGCCACTAGCCTGTAAGGAAACAGTCTGTCATGACCTCCGGCATGGGCCAGCAGGGCACCATCAGCACCTGCTACATTTGGTCACCAAATAGAGGAGCTATGCTCTGCCGCTCTGAGATGCCAAAAGCAACCCCCAAGTTTGCCCACTGCACTGCAAACAGCACAAACTCATGTCAAAGTAGATGAAACAAACAAACAAATGGGAATTTACTGACATAACGGGTGAGTCCAGAGAGAGGGGTGGCTTCAGGCATAGCTGGATCCAGGGGCTCAAGGGGCTCCACAGCTCTGCCTCCCTTCATGGTTTGCCTTGACCTGACTCTGTAGACAGGCAGGCCCACTCATCTCACAGCACGAGATCCACAGCCTCCTGGCTTAGCAAGCCTGGCAGAAAGAAAGAGCGGCCCTCCCCAATGGCTCTGGCAGAGATGCCCTGAGGGAGATTTTGATTGGCCTGGCTCGAATCACATGCACATTTCTTACCAAATCACCACAGTCAGGGGAATAAGCCATTCTGATAGGCCAGGCCAGGGACCCATGTTCCATGCCTACTGCCACAAGAGAGTGGACCACTATGATTGACAGCCCCTTGTGCTACAAGGAATGGGACATGGGCCATTTCACAAGAAAAAAGGCCCCCACAGAAGAATGACTTGCCAAAGGCTATGCAATTCATCAGAGGCAAGGCCAGGACCTTGACCTAGTTGCTTTCTCCGCAAGCAAAGGCAGCCTGTTATCGATGAAGAGACACAGAGTGAGTGTCCCAACAAACAAGCTTCTTGTGTCTCTTGACCAAAGGTCTTAGCCTCTCTGAGCCTCGGTGTTCTCACCTATAAAATGGGACAAATAATCCTTGCCCCCAGGATGGTCGAGATGACTCGACGGCATCTGGAAAATACTCAGCATGGATGCCTGCCGCGTTACTGGCCCTATTCCAAAGCCTCACGTCTTTGTTTTCCAGCTTCTGACATTCTGAAAAGCCAGGGGGGAAAAAGGAAGGCATCGATGAAGTCTTTGCAGCTTTCAAAAGACATTCTGAAGGACAAGGAGTGGCGACTGTACCTACTGCTGCATAAAAAATGACCTCGAAACGCAGTGGCTGAAGACCACGCACACCTATTATCTCAGAGTTTCCGTGCTCTGGAGGCTTCGGTCCTCACCACGTGGCAGCTGGCCTCCCCCTCGAGGGGAAGGGTGTCAAAGAACCTGTGGACTTTGCTTTCAAAGCACCACAGCGTCCAATCCAGGGTGGAGTTTCCACCAGCTGTTTCCTCCCCTTCCCTAAGGCCTGTCCGGCTGGGCTCCCGACCCCTCTCCCCGCCTCCACCCTGCATGGGTCCCGTTCTCCATGAAAGCAAGTTGCAGAAGCAGACGTGGCTTGTTTCAGAAGTGACCACATAGGTCATGCGAAAAAATAAAGAGACAGGCGCTGCCTAGTGTTCGCACTGCTGCCCTTGGGTGTCTAATGAGCGACGGCCTGTTGGGACTGCATTTTGCGCCAGACGTCAGGAGTTCCTCTCTGCTTTCAGCGCCCACAGTTGTGCTCTCACAGGACAAAGGCCACTGCACTGCCTGGTGGCCACAGTGGCCCCTGACAGCGGCTGGGCTCAGAGGGAGAAGCAGACTCTCCGCTGAGCAGGGAGCCTGACACGGAGCTTGGGGCTCAATCCCAGGACCCTGAGATCACGACCTGAGCGGAAGGCAGAGGCTTCATCCACTGAACCACCCTGCGCTTGTTTTCATATAAATGCAACATTGACCTCGACTTCAAGTCAAATACAATTGATCCTCCAGGAAGCCGGGCCACCCTGACCCCTCTGGTCCCAAGTGTCCTGTCCCCCCTGCAGAGACGGCAGCGTGCACGGACCCCCAAATGAAGTCACAGATGAAAGCCTCCAACCGGTAGCTGCTCCTCCTGCTCCCAAGACCCGAGCCCCACGCAATCCCTGGGGGAAGGTCCCCCCCTAGCTCTGCTCTACACTGAGGCAGGAAGGGGGAGAAAAGGGTGGGGATGGGGACTTCTCCCACCTTGCTGCTACACTCACATTCCCTGCCCTCTGCTTCCCCCCACACACACCCCTGCCCACATCAGCCCAGAACAGAACTCTGTACATTCTGGAACCGATCGCAGCCAGCTGCCACCGACGCCTGAGAGGAAGGGGTTAAAAACATCTTTCATCTCTCAGCAGCGCCTTTATATAGCCTACGTGTGACTCTGAATGGTTATGGCTTTATATAGAGCACGCTCTGTGCGGAGGGAGAAACCGCCATAGTTAAGGGAACAAAGACGGTTCTAGTCTAACGACCTGCTTTTATTTGTAGGGACCGCATCTCCAAGGGCGGCCTTCAGGTGACATCTGCCACGACGAGTGGGCGGCTAGAGAATTACACCAATAAACACCAGAGATGCAAATGTAAGAGGGATAAGAACGGATGCAAATAAACCCAAGCCACTCCTGTTTATTGTTTCTGGGAGGAAAAAAAAAAAAAGAGAGAGAGAGAGAGAAGAAATCACACGTTTCCTTTTGGATGTTTTCACACATAGCCGAACCTTCAAATGTCAACTTTTGCAGAGTGTTTGACCTAAAAATAGTATAATTTCTGTGTCATTTGAAAAGCTGTTTAAAATGACAGACTGGAGCCTGATTTTTCAAACATACGTCTTGGAGGAGAGACTGAAGTTGCATGATTTAGGGCACCATCTCTGAGAGA
This sequence comes from Mellivora capensis, assembly GCA_004024625.1. Classification (NCBI taxonomy): domain Eukaryota; kingdom Metazoa; phylum Chordata; class Mammalia; order Carnivora; family Mustelidae; genus Mellivora; species Mellivora capensis. The sequence goes on from PISX010003263.1 coordinate 95,218, forward strand.
AGCCGCTAGGCCTTCATTTTGCTAAAATGTACCTGTTCCTGTGGTTTCTCATTGGTAAAATTCTGCTCCGGGAGGGTGGCGCTGGGTCTCCTCTTTGTGCCTTGGTGATTAAGAGAAAGGTGGGATGGGGGAGGCATGGCAGCTTAGGGGAGCCAGAGGGAGTAGCAGTCATGTCCCGGGGGGTTCCCCACACTTTCGCCCCGTAGATTAGCGCCAGCGCCAGCTTCCACCACTCGCTCTGGGGACTGGAAGGCCACAGACCTGCCTTTATACTGGCGACTTCCCCAAATGAGCAAAGCCAGGAGTTCCAACCCAACCCACCTTGCCGGGCCAGAGGATGTCACAAGCACCCTGGCAGGCAGGCTGCCAGAAGCTCGTGGTTTGTTTAGACAGCGCAGGTCATTCCTGTCCACACCCCAAGCTGACGCAGCTTTATAAACACAGAGCACAGAGCGCAGTCTGTAAAGTAACCCGGGTCAGAGATACACGCTGCCGATGTGGCAGGGCACAGCGCTGTGGACGGGCTCCGGAGTGAGGGGTCCAACCGGTTCTGCTCAGAGACAGACACACTTCACCACCCGCTGGAAGGACCCCCGGCTTGACGCAAAATATGCCAGGCACCGGTGTCCCTCCCCAGGGCCACCGTAAGCCGGGAGAGGCAGTCACCGTACTTGAAAACCACTCCACATGTGATCCTTAGTCCCAATGTATCAAGGTGGGGGCAGGCTGGACTCCTGTTGGCAGCCCCACAATCCTTGGGAGCCCCAGACAGGGAGGCAGGAGCCCCAGGTTAAAACCTTACACTGCTGAGATGCCATGGACACCACCCCCTTGGGGAAGGGCCTGGCGGATGCTTCCTTAGCCAGAGCTTGGAACAGACTCATGGCCAGCAAAGTGAGTTCAATGGCTGTGAGCGTCATAACCCAATTGGCTGGGGGCGTCATAACCCAATTCAGACTACTCTCCCCCACCTCAAAAAAAAAAAAAAAAAACACCTTACACTGCTGGTAACTGGCTGTGTGACTTTGGGCAAGTCACTTAACTTTTCTGGACCTCCAACATCTCAATACGAGGATTAGGCTGGCTTCCAAAAGTCTGATCGTTCTGCTGGCTCCTCGATTCACATTCATGAAATGTATGAATGAACAACAGAATTCGTATATAACTGGCCCACAACAGGGACCCCAGACCTGAGCCACCTCTGCCCTGGGTTCAGCCTCACATCCGCATCCCTTCCCACCGTCTGCAACTTCCTGAAAGCCTCTCATTGCAGAAAAGGTAAGCTCTTGAAAAATGCTTCCTACAAACGTGAATTCACAGATACATTTTCGATGCTCCAGCGCCCAAGCCTCCCCCCTCCCCCCACAACCCCTCCCCACCCCACCCCCAACCTGGAGCATTTACCCAAGGCCATGCTCTCTGGGGTTTCTCCAGCCCACTTTGGCAATCCAGCCTCTGCTTCCTGCGCTAGAGCCCCAGGGAGCCGCAGGGAGCCGCAGGGAGCCCCAGCCTACGAGCTGCTCCACCAACCACGCTAGAGAAACAAACCTGCCGCCCTCTCTCTCCTTGCGCTTCACCAGTGGGTTCCTTTCAAAGCCTGTGGGTGGATTTCAATGAGAACAACATGAAAACATGGGCGGATTCTTTTCTCTCTAAAAGAAAAAACCTGGAACAATAAGCTGAAGTAATAACAAGGCAGAATGTGGACATCTGCTCCCCGCCCTGCACGACTCCCCAGCTCACTCCTCCCCATCCTTGTCACCCCACCCCCCACCGGGAACAGATTGCCAAAAAGTCCAAATTAATTTACCTGTGTTGACTAGGCGTCGCTACCTGCTGATGTGTGGCTTGCTACTTACTTGTTCATTTATTAAACTAGAATGTGGTACGCCCTCCCTAGGTGCAGGGTGCTGCATGTTGGGGGGCTGTGTGAGGCTTCATTTTGAACATGGCTTTAAGGAAGACTGCAGTCTAATGGAGGCACTTAGACAAGCCCATTAATAACTATGATACAGGGAGAAACGAGGCGAGGCATAAGTGCTGGAAGTGCTGGAGAAGCAAAAAAGAACATTGGTTTGTGGGGGGAGGCTGGAAGTGATGGGCAGGAAGGCTTCACGGAGGAGGTGGCACCTCACCTGGGCATTAACGTCTGGGTGAGATTGCACAAGCATGGCTGGCTGGAAGGGCAAGCCTCTGGACAGAGTGAGGAAGGGGACAAAGGTGGCAGATGCTAGTGGCAGGGGTCCCCTTATCATCCACATTCAGTATGAGCCTGTGGGGCCCATGGCAGAAAAGGCCAGAAAAGTGGACAGCAGAGGACCCAAAGCATGTAGAAAGACTCTGGAGTTCGGAGTCTATTTGGTAAGGAGAGGGAACTACAGAAGGCTTCTTTGCCAGGGAGTGTAGATTGTCACTTGTCTCTCTTCCTCTCAGATCCATTCCCTGCCCTTCTCCTGTTCTGCTAGGTATGGCAGGGAACTACATTTCCCAGGCTGCCTTGCACCTGTCCTCTAGCTCCGTTCAGCCAATGAGAGACATCAGGGGAGCAGGAAGAGGGAGAAGCCAGGGTATTTCTCCCCACTGGATGTGGGCATCAGTTGCTTTTCCAGCATCTTCTCTGTGGTTCCAGCTCCTGTTAGCCGATGCCAGCTTCCAGGTTCCTGCCACACTCCCTCTCCTGTTGTCCCTCCAGCCCTCAGGAGGCCAGCAGCTACCTGATGTAGCTAATCTCTGGGTTGCTGACCTCCGTGCTACCTCACTGTGCCCTGTTCAGCTTTCCAGCTCCGCCAGTTGTCTGTGAAGCCAGTTACCTGGATTAAATTCCTATGTTTAAATACCTAGAGTGGTTCTGTTTTCTTGGTTAGACCTCCACTAATACTGGGTAATTGGAACTGATTTGGCTTTGGAAGATGCGTTGGCTGCAGAGGACCCCACTCAACAGGTTTTCCGATCATCTCCCAGGAGAAGGATGAGGAAGGCCTGAAGAAGGGTGGTGGCAGGAGAACAGACAAGGGAAAAGATGTTCAGAGAACCCCAGAAGGGGTGACGCAGCCGGACCTCCCAGAGGAATGTGGTGGGGAGTCCGAAGGTGACGCCGATCCTCTGCTTGGGCACCCGGGGGAATGGCCAGGGGACCCACAGAGATGGGAGGGGCAGGGGAGAAGCTGAACTGGAGAGGAGCTGATGAGCTGGACTTTTCTTTATTCTTTTTCTCCTTTTTTTATTGCTTTTTTTTCTTTAACTAATCCATGCACTTGGCTGTTGGGCTTTTCCTCATTGATTTTGGATTGAGGAGATTGATGGAGTAGACCTCTAAGGGAGAGAGCCCCCGGAGACAGAAGCAGGAGGCAGAGCACACCTTAGGGCCAGGAGGAGGGCTGAGCCCGAGTTGAGGGCACACAGGGAAGCAGGGAGGGGACACTCAGGAGCATGGAGAGGCCCATGGCAGGTGGAGGGCCTGAGTGCTGAGCAGGGGCCAGAGGGTTGGGTTGGGGAGAGCAGCAGGACGGGGCACACGGGCCAACGGGGCCTGCAGGAAGCAGGGTCAGATGCACACTGTAGGTCACGACGTGGGGGCAGTGAGCTCAGAAGGGTGGGTGAAAACAGTCCAGCAGAGAGAGGAGAGGGAAGGCCGGAGAAGGCTTGCTGGGGGCTGAGGCAGATTTGATCCTGTGGGAAAGGACCCAGTGAAGAGCAAGGACCCAAAGAGGCCAGAGTGAGAGCATCCATTCATTCCCTGAACAACTGTTGCCCACGTGGCTGACCATGCCGAGCACCGTGTTGAGCTCTGGGGACAGAGCAGTGAATGACAGCAGTGAAAAGTCCCGGCTGGCTCAGAGATTCCATGTGAATGAGGGGAAATAGACAATACACAAAAACACTTCAGATATGATGCCCTGCAGATGATGGTGGAAGCTACAGAGCAGGGCAGGGGTGGGGAGGTAAGTGCAGGAAACAGGACGGAAGGACGGGCTGTTGTCATTTCAACAGCATGTTAGGGAAGGGATCGCTGGGAAGGAGAAGAAAGGAGGTGAGGAAACAAGCCAGGAAGATAGCTGGAGGAAGAACATGCCAGGCAGGAGGAACAGTCAGTGCAAAGGTCCTGAGGTCAGAGTGTGCCTGGTGTGTTCCAGGAAGGATGAGGAGGCCAAGGTGGCTGGAGTGGGGGAAGGAGGAGGGGTGTGGTAACAGGATATGAGGTTAGGGAGGTAGGGAGAGGGGCCAACCAGGGAGACCTGGTCAATCAGAACAAGAACTGGAACTTTTATCTGAGCAAAATGGGGAGCCACAGAAGAGCACTGAGCTGCAATGTGATGTGGTCAGGCTGAGAGTATGGACTGAGGAAGGGAGGTGAGCGATCTGAAGACTGGGAGACTACAGTGGCAAACTGTCTTCCTGTGGGAACCACCACCCCTCAGGGCAAGCCAGGGCATGCGTCCTGGGAGACAGATGGATTCCCTGGGGGCAGGTAGGAAGGGTCTGGGGCCCAGGAGTGTCTCAAGCCTTTGCCATGACTGGGGCCAGGGTATGCCAGTGCGCTGGGATTTGACGGCACACAACAGGGGCTTCCCGCCCCACGAACGGCCCTCAAGTGCCATGGTCACAGTTCTACAGTACAAAGTATTAATGAACCTCCTGGGACCTCTCCCTTTCCCAGAAGCCTTAAGCAGGGGTCTTTACTGTTCATCCTCAGTGTCCACTTGACAGGGTGGGAACCATGAGCATCCACCCCTCTGGACTCCTCTGCTCCCAGAACTCCCCACACTGAGGTGAGGCCTGCCTTCACACCCTCCCCTAGGTCTCCAGGCTCCTTACTGACCTGTCAGAGAGGCCACCCGCAGACCAGGACACCCTGATGCACTACCCACAGGTTGGCCCAGCCCCAGGCCCCATCCTCTTCCCCTGTATACCATCCACCAGTGCTTGTGGTGGGCCTCACTGGAAAAAGCTGTCACCCCCCGCTCCTAACATGGCCTGCCTCTGGGAAGGCCCTGACTTCTACAAACCTCTGGCCAGAAATGGAACCCACAGAGCCAGGGATGTCAACCTTGTGGCCTTGGCTGGCTGTGTTTCACTCTAGAGCTTCAGCCTAACCTCTTCTCCCAGTCTCTTCGGGCATCACAAGAGTGTATATGTCTGTGCCCATGTACACAGACCTACTAGACGCCTCCTTTAGAAGAGTGGCTCTTCACAGCCTAGGACAGCAGTTTCCCCTCAAAACTCTGAGAAGAACAGCAGTCCCTGGTAGGTACTCAACAGCACTAATCGGCGGCCATGTTGGAACGGGCAGCCATGTTGGAACCGGTAGCCCTATTGGAAAGGGTACGTCTGAAAACAGACACTGAGATCTCCACTGTGGACCCGAAGGTCTTTGTAGAAATGGGGCTGCTGCTCTCCATCCTCACAACCCCAAACTCTCAGGCTCGGGGAGCCCAGATGTACTTGGCTGGGTATGGAAGACATCACTGTTGGCTTTAGAATCTGTTGCTAAATCCTCCAAAATAATAAAGTTTAGTCTCCCTGCTCACCTTATGAAAGTTGACACTTCTTGTACTCTACGTAAAGTTGAGCGTTAAAAATAATAGCTTTTGTGTTGGAGTACACACTTTCAATATGCATTTTCCACGCTTCAGGATAAAATATATGACCATTAAGTCACTATAATAAGTTGAAAAACACAATTACTGCTTTCACATCCTGTGTGGGTTGCTAATCATCTTGCTATTATCCTGACATTATGGTCAAAAGCTATCGCTTTTAAAGTTATTGGGACAGAATGTGCCCAACATGATGGTTTTCTGAAAGGGAAGACAGAGAAGGGGAGACTATGATTTTATTGGGGTGGGTGTGACGTCTTTTCAGCCGTCTTATTATGGAGAATTCCAGACATAGGCAAAAATCAAGAGAACTATAAGGAACTGTTGAGAAACAGCAGCAGCCTCACCAGCCTGCAAACCCAGGCCCGTCCCATCCCACTCTCTGTCATCTCAGGCCCCGGACACCACAGACTTCACCTGCCCGGTCCTGGCCTTTGTTAATAGCGTAGCCGCAGATTATTGTCAAGGGGTGAAAGCTCTGTCCATAGCAGTCCCTCTCTACTGCAGGGAAACCAAGAGATGAACTTCAGCCCATCCAATCCCCAAGAGGCCTCAGTTTCCAGCCCCGGACCACCTGGACCTTACAGCAGCCTGGACAGAAGGTGTGTCTGTGGCATAATGAGGGCCAGAGAGGGGAACAGGGATGGAGGGCTGCATGCAAGGCCTCGCTCAAGTGCCCGCCCGGATCCCAGCTGCCCGTGGGAAAAACACTCCATCTGTAAGACATGACCTTTGGAAAAGAGCTCATCTGATCCCATCATTTAATATCAGCTTAAAATTATTCATGGGGCTTTCTGCAGCCCTCAGGAGCGAGGCCAGACCGCCTTGCAAGCTCCAGCTCCGAGGGTCTGCACCGCCCCCCCCACGACACCCCCCCCCCAGCCCTCATCACACACACACGCTGAAGGGGAGAGGCCCCGGCTGGGGCCCGCACTCCAGGTCCCTGGTGATCTCTTCGTCTGAAATACACAAATCCCTTCCTACCAGCTATACACCCCCTGATCCGTGAAAAGTCAGCTTGTGGGGCACCTGGGTGGCTCAGTCGTTAAGTGTCTGCCTTTGGCTTGGGTCATGATCCCAGAGTCCTGGGATCGAGCCCCACATCAGGCTCCCTGCTCTATGGGAAGCCTGCTTCTCCCACTCCCCCTCCTTGTGTTCCCTCTCTCGCTGTGTCTCTCTCTGTCAAATAAACAAAATCTTTAAAAAAAGTAAAGTCAGCTTTTGTCACCTCCTCCTGGCAGGCTTTAATGGAATCCCCAACAAAAGCCAGCCTCTGTGCTCCCAGAGCATGCTATCTTGCTTATCACGGAATCATTTCCTCTCAACAAATATGCACAGGTCTTCTACTGTGTTTTAGGTATGGTGCTAGCCACTAGTGATATGAAAGTGGAAGGAAAAAATATCAATAGGCACGTCACCTCCCTGGCATCCAGGCAGGTTTGCAACTGCTTCAACCAATAGAATTCCAAAGTAGGCAACAGAAGGCCACAGAGTTTCTGCCTGGTTCCCACAAATGCTCGTGCTGGAGCCCTGAGCAGCCATGTGAGGAGTCTAACTAGACCGAGGCCACCATGCTGTGAGAAAGCCTAAACAGCGAGAGAAGCCCCATGTATGTGCTCTGGCCAGCTGTCCCGGATGAACCAAGGCTTTGAGTAACCTCAGCACAGGCGCCAAAAGGCTCCAGAAAAGTCCAGGGCCAAGTGGCCGGTCACCCCCTGGCTTTATGTCTTCTCGGCGGAGACTGGAGTCACGGTGGAACAGAAGCAAGCTTTTTGTGCCCTGTCTGCACTCCTAACTCCTAGAGCCCGTGAGTGTAATAAAATCCTCATTTCAGGCCCCTAACTTTTGGAGTGGTTCATTATGCAGCAGGAGTAGCAGAAACACACTGAGTTGTGAACAGTGAGAAAAGGCAGACAGGCAAAGAGCTGGGTGTGAAGACCCCAGCACATGCAAATGTACTGAGGCGAGACCAAGCTTGGCCTCTTGAGAAATAGGTAGCCCCTTATCACAGGCTGTGTAGAAGAGTCAGCATTTTATTCTAAGTGTTACAGGAAATCATTGTGGGGGTTTGAGCAGGACAGAAACAAGCTGATGTATGCTTTTAAAAGATCCTGCAAACATACCAAGTGTTGCTAACGTATGGAGCAACTGGAACTCTCGTCTGCTGCTGATGGGAGCCTACATCTTCTAAGAAAGAAATGCTATTTTGGGAGTCAGGCAAATGGTCCAGTGTTGCTTCTCTCACGTGGTCCCCAGAAGACCCTGGCTGTGAGGGCAGGCTACCATCCCCGGCTACTCCCTCAGCTCTGTCCCAGTGCTCATGGCGCTTCTCCCACTTCCCTCAGAACCTCCAAACTCCCCCTCCAGCCCATCAGTGGGGCCAAGTGGTCTGCCTTTCCCTCACCTTCCCACCTTCCCCCACACCTTCGCCCTAACCTGTAGCCCAGGTGAGTAGCTTTGACCTTCACCTTGCTGCTTCGGTTGCTCACCTGGACTATGGCAATAGTCTTCTCCTGAGTCTGCCTGCTTCTACCCTTACCCGTTCTCCCGGTCTCCGTACAGCAGGCTAGGGGAGTTTTGTAAATAACCTTGTATTTGAAGCAAATTGTTCACAAAGAACAGTACCCATGTCATAAGCATAGGCCTTGGCAGCATCTCACAAAACGAACTTATACTCGTGTCGTCAGAGTCCCAATCAAGAAGCCAAGGAACATGACCAGCAGTCCAAAACCACCTGTGTCCTCTTCCAGTGACTACCCTGCATCCCCAAGGGTAACCATTGCCTAGCTTCCAAAGGTCTGAATTAGTTCTGCCTGTCAATGTATTGACCCATTCTACTGCTAATAGGCACTTGCATAGTTTTTGAGTTATTTTGGTTTATTTGTTTGTTTGTCCGTTTTATAGGTAGGGCTGTAATCATATATTGACCCCGAGGGAAGCTTTCTTGAGGCATAAGGTGACACATGGCAGAAAAGAGCCAAGAGACTGGCAGATAAATGGAGTTGGAGCCCTGATCACATCACACCTGAAGCCCATCCAACTGTCACATTTGTCAGTTACTGAAGTCATTATATCCCTTTATTGCTGAAGCCAGGTTGAACCGGATTTTCCATCACATGCAGTGGAAATCATTCTAACTGGTTCATTAGGCTAAAAAGGAAATGGCCTTGAGGAGGTGGAAGGAACGCCACAAAAGCATATATAGGATTGGAAGATGTGAGGAGCCTTCAATCAAGGCAAACAGGAAAAAGGGTATGTGGGTTCATTCCAAGACCAGAGCACCACTAGGAAGGGTGAAAATTTGAATTATAGTTTAGTGAATATTCACCCCCTTCCCTCTCCCTCTGTGGTTTAGAGTATACTACTGCCTCTCCCCAGTTATGGTGTGCTGGACCACGTGATTTTGTTTAGCCAATGAGATGTTGGCAAACTCTGTGAGAAAGGACTTAAAATGTGCTGGGGTGGCCAAGTTTGGCCCCTTATGCTTCTGCCGTCACCATGAGAGAAAGGTGTTCCAGGTAGCCCAACAGTCCGAGAGGATACACACGGTGCAGATCTGAATCCAACCCGAATGCTGCAGATCCTGGGAGTGGTTTGTTACACAGCAGGATTACAATAGCTGACTGATACATAAGGCAAGAGGAAGGATCTAGAAGAACAGGAGAAATTCACCTAGGGTGGTACATTCATTTGCTAGGGCTGCTGGAACAAAGTTACCACACGCTGTGTAGCTTAAACACCAGAAATGTATTATTTCACAGTTCTGGAAGCTAGAAGTTCGGTCACAGTGTCAGCAGGGTTGGTTCCTTCTGAGGGCTGTGAGGGAATGTGTTCCAGGCCTCTTGGCTTGTAGAAGGCCATCTTCTCCCTATGTGTTCACATCCTCTTCACCCTGTGTGTGTCTGTCTTTACCCAAATGTCCTCTCTCTATAAGAACACCAGGCATATTGGATTGGGGACCCACCCTAATGACCTCACTTTAACCTGATAACCTATATAAAAACCCATTTCCAGGGGCACCGGGGTGGCTCAGTCGTTAAGCGTCTGCCTTCAGCTCGGGTCATGATCCCATGGTCCAGGGATCAAGCCCCGCATCGGGCTCCCTGCTCGGCGGGAAGCCTGCTTCTCCCTCTCCCGCTTACCCTGCTTGTGTTCCCTCTCTCACTGTCTCTCTCTCTGTCAAATAAATAAATAAAATCTTCAAAAAAAAAAATAGAAAATATAAAAACAAATAAAGAAAATTAAATAAACCATATTTCCAGACATAAGCACTGGTAACAATTTTATGTCTTTTCTATCCACCTTTTATACTTTTTTTTTTACTAATGAGATTCTATTGAATATACAGTACAAAGCATTATAGAACAATCAGTTCTCCAAAAACGTGATGTTACCATTCTATTTTGTTTCCCTCACTTTTTTTTTTTCTAATTTAACAATACCATGTAACCGCTGTTGAAAATTTGGAAACTACCAGAAAAGCGCAGAAAAAGAAATATAAATGACCTCTAATTGCAAGCCGAGGATTTGCCACGGGTAGCAAAGTCTCATGTTCCCTTTCAGAATTGTTTTTCCGCACACATTGCGTAGCAATGGTCTTCTGATAAGATCACCCCACCACATTCCCAGGTGCTCTCCACCCAGAAGGGGGAAAGGTGTTTCTGGTGGGACCTCGCCCCCCTCACCCTCTAAGCTGCTGAAGGCGAAGGGCAGCCTCTGGGGGCAGGAAGGCTCCGTGGGGGTCTAGCTAGAGGCAGTTGGCTGGCCTGGGGGGGTCATTCCGGGGGCCACCCCCACCCGCACCCCCACCTGCCCCAGGCCCCAGGGCCTTTTGTGTGCCCCAGGCCTCCCGGGAAGCCACAGAGGCCTGGTGTGCTTTTGTAACCTGATCACCATCCCTGCGTCCCTGCAGGTTTCCTTAACAAGGCCAAATTTATGTCTCCCAAAGGGAACCCAAGTTGTGGAGCTGTCCTCCTCCCCTGCCCGGAGCCCACCCACCACCACCGCCGCCGCCACCACCCGCCCCCTGCCAAAGCCACAGGGCATCCACAAGGGGGTCGGGTGGGCTTTGATAAAACCGATCAAACCCAAGCCATCCCTGGTGTCTGGTCGGAAACTCCACCTCTCTGAGCTCTGGGGACACAAGACAGGGAATTAGAAACAGGAAGCATTGCCACCGCGCCTAGTGGAAGGCAAGCGGGGCTGCTGGATGAATTCAAGTTTGCAAAATCCAGAGCCACTGGGTGAATGTTCGGGCCACCTCGGTGGGTGGGTCGTGGTGTTGTCAGGGGGGCTTCCGGTTGTCATTTCTACCTGGATGGCGTGAGGTCAGGGTGAAGGTGGGGGTTTGTGATGCTCCGCTCTGCCCCCCAACCAGGGGAGGTAGGTGGGCAGTGCCGACATCCAGACATGTCCAAAACGGGGGTAACCCCACCCCGAAAGCCCAGGATGAATCTTGGGTGGCAGGAAGCTGGCCCCCAGCCCAGAGCCACGGGAAGAGCTAAGTGAAGCCGCCACAGCTGTGACGAGGAAGGCCATCCCGAAATCAGGCCTCCAGGAAATGCCTTCCTGGAGTCACAGAACACAGGAAAAATCCATTTCCCGGCCTGCCATACGGTTCCTAGAACTCCGCCTCTCAGGAAGTGATGCTTCCAGGAGCGTTCCGCTCACCCCCCAACAGTGGGTGGGCAAAAAGTCTGGTGGTGACCGGAGGTGAAGAAGAGGAACATCATGGGAACAGCCCGCGGGGAAACTTCCCAAAGGAGACATCCCTGATGGAGTGGGATGCCTGCGGACACCCGCTTCCAGCCACGCCTCTGGCCAAATCCCGCCCGACGAGCATGATCCAGATTTGTCACCAGCTCCCTCCTGAAGCCACTCAGAGCGTAGAATCCAGGTATCAGAATCACGAAAGATTTCAAGCATTGCCAGCCAAGGGTTTCTCAAAGTGTGTGTTAGGAGAGCCAGTCAGATGTACAGAGGAGTTCCTCGGTCAGGTGACTCTGGGAAACACAGTGCAGTAGAGTACCATGGTGATCCGCATTCTTTGCCCCTCCGGGAATCCATGCCTTTTGCCAGAAAGCTTTGTAGTGTCCTCCCACTGCAGGCGGGGACACCTGTCCAGCCCTGGGCCTATTGGCCAGTATCATGCTAGCAGGCCTGAGGGAAGGAGGCTTACAGCGAGCTGCCATGTTGAGGCTTGTTCTCTTCAGCCATCACGAGAACGTGTCCAGGTAGCACGTGGGAGGAGGAGATACAGGTGGGACAGAGCAGACTGGCCGGGGCCATCCCACACAGGACCAGCTTAGGTGGCCCTCCAGCCAGCTACCCCCAGACACAGGAGCGTGCCCAGCCAATCCCCAGCTGATTCTAGACCCGTGAGCCATAAATATGGAATGTGGTAGGGCGTTGAGGTTTCGTAGTGTTGTCGAAGCAAAAGACAACTGATACAACATTGCATACTAGAACTCTCCAGAGACAAGTCACAAGGCACTTTAGTACAGTAAAGGCCCTGGGACGTTCTATATAGTGGAGAAACCTGTTGAATTTTGCTGAATCCAACACTCCCAAATTCATTTGCTCATGGAATGCTTTGTCCAAAGAAACACCTTAAGGAAGCAACGTTCTGAGAGATACACAGCAGGAAACACGAATGAAGGCCTGCCCCTCATTTTATACATGAGGGAACCACACCCAGAAAGGGGGCTGTCCTAGATTCTGGTCACAGTTTCTTCTCTCGGGGAAGATGCCACTTGCTTTAGGCAACAGTGGCCTCTTCCTCTACTGAATTGAGGTCTGAACCACACACGTATTTGCTGTATGTTGTTTTCTGATTCAATGAAGTTTTATTGAGGACCTACTATGTGCAAACAACATAGGACTGTGTTTTCTTGGTGAAAGCCAAGCCTAGCACCAGGATCACCAAGAAAAGACACGGCCTTTATATTTAAGCAGTTCCTGTTCTAGTGGAGGCAGAAGGCTCAGAGAGAGATGCTGATGACCCGATGGGAGGAGGGCTGTGAAGGGAAGTGTTGGGTGGTATTGGGTATGAGGGATAGGGAGGTGACATACATATCAGGGAAATCTTCCTGGAGGAGGTGACATGTGAACTGAGTCTTGAGGAATGAGTAGGAGTTACCTACATAAGGAAGATGACCTCAGGGGGACAGGGTGGGGGAAAGGCATGGGCAAGGGCCTAGGAGCAGCAGGAGTGCAAGCGTGACTGAGTGGAGCTGTGCTGGTCAGGGGTCAGTGCAGACTAAAATCCACTCCTGGTAGTTTAAACAGGAAGGGATTCCTGGGGCGCCTGGGTGGCTCAGTGGGTTAAAGCCTCTGCCTTCAGCTCAGGTCATGGTCTCAGGGTCCTGGGATCGAGCCCCGCATCGGGCTCTCTGCTCAGCAGGGAGCCTGCTTCCCTTCCTCTCTCTGCCTGCCTGTCTACTTGTAATCTCTGTTTGCCAAATAAATACATAAAATCTTTTAAATATATACATATATATATATATATATATATATAAACAGAAAGGGATTCCTTATAGGGTATTAAGAGGCTTACAGGATTATTTGGAGGCCTGAAGAGACCCACACAATGCCGAGCTTCCAGAAGAGTCCCCGAAAGCCACCAGGACCAGCTTGAGAACCATGTGGCCTCAGCCACGATCCACATAAGCAAAAGGCGTGCTTCTCTCCCTCTTTAACTGAGATCCGAAGTCAAATTTTACACAGGAGCATCCAATCGGCTAACCCTCATCGTAAAGGAGTCTGCGCGATGTACCATGGGGCTGTCTAAGGCGGGGTGAAGTGGATGCCCAAAGTCAATCCAGCGTGTCTTTCCCAAAATGCACTTAAGGAAAACAAATTCAGCACATAGTTAGGGCTGATATTCCAAGAAATATTCTTAGCTCTTATGGCTTCTTTTTTTCTGTCTCCCTCATGGTCCCTCACCCCACTACAGAGCACGCCATAGGCGCTCATTAAAGACCTCCAAAAAGCCAGCCTCCTCACTGCTTGATCTCTGGGGAGGGCAGGTCTCAAGATGGATAAAGGCAAACTCTTTTTTTTTTTTTTTTAGTCTTGCCTGGAATAAATTGCTACTTTCTTGAACACACAGAAGGATGTATTATTATGAAGGTGTTCTGTATTATTACCGAGAACAATTATTCAGAAGCCAGAAGCCTAGAGCTGACGAGGTTATATTCTCTGAGGAGAAATTCCAGAAACCATTACTCATTAACTTTTTTGCCCATGAAAACAACCCTTTCCTTTCCCTGCGTGGCTTTCTACCCAAGGAAGGACTCAGCCCTCCATGTTGGCACCACTTTGGTGAGTCAATGACCGGGAAGGCGGTGGTCTCCACTCTGATGCCCAAGCCAGCAGGCGGTCACCGGATGGGGCCTAGCTGTGGTGCTCCACGGAGGAGGACTCACAAAATGGCACGTGGGCTTGGGAACACCTCGCCCGTGTGTTTCCACCGAACTCCCACGATCGCCCCTAAGAGTGAATCCCCCATCTGCCCAGGCTTTCCTGGCGGCCCCAGGTCAGGTGGCATGGTGCTCTCCTCACTGTCCAACCAAACCCCTCGCGCTCTGCCCTGATCCCGGGAAGACGGGGCCTCTGGAATCAGACATCTGTCCAAAGCCCACAGGAAGCGCGGCGGGCCTAATTAATTAATGTCTGTGGAACACCTGCACAGCCTCAAATGAGAGGTGCGAGGCGACCACAAGCCCAATTAATTAGCACCATTGACGGAGGCTTCCGGCCCCCCTCCTCTTCCATTCCAGCCGCCTTGCCCTGTCTTGGGGCAAAGTCAGGCCGGCGGTGGTGACAGGGCCACTGAGAGGCCAGAAGAGGATCCCGGTCCAGCCGTTGGCTCCCCACACCACAGGGCCACCAGCCCTTGGCATCCCTGGACGTTTTCTGGACACGACCTTTTTCCTCAGAGACAATGGCTGTCTTCCTCAGAGCCTCTGAGCTTCTTCCTCAGATTAAATTAAATTAAATTCCTTTTCCCTCAGAGGGGAGTACGAGCGCCAAGCCAGGCCACTGACCTCAAACTCCCGCCCCTGCTCGAAGCGGCCTGGGTCTCCTGAAAATGTCCGCAGAGGCCGAGCCCTCCAAGGGCCGCGCTTCCGCTCCCCGCGGATCAACGCCAAGTTCTGACACCTACTGAGCTCTCTGCTCCCGTCCTTCTATTTTCCTCCTCCCCTCTCCGCTATCACGGCTCAAGGGGAGGGCAGGAAGGGAAAGGAGAAAATGGACATGAGGTTGGGGGGAGGAATGTTTTATTAAAGCAAAGCGCGCATGCAATCATCCATCAGTGGAGCGTGGGAAATCAAACGGGGGCCTATTTCACATCGGATTCCTTGTACCTTTTATTACGTAAGAGATCGCTGCGTGTCTAATTATCCAGCTGCGAGCACAGACTTCAGCCGGTCCAGCTCCCTGCGCGTAAGTTCAAGGCTGCCGTGATGTTCCCGGGCCCACGGGTCACCAGAGTTCGGTAGGCCTGGCGGCTGGCACAGCTGGGACCTGGGGCATCAGGGAAGCTGGGGGGCGTCACGCAAGGCGACAGCGGCAAGGTCAGGGTCTGTGCGGCCCGGGTGTGCGTGGCACTGACGTCGCCACCCCCCCGCCAACCAGTCTGAGGCCTCCTGGCCCGGAAGAGGGGGTGCCGTTCAGCTGTAAGAAAGCTGTAAGGCTCCAGAAGCAGGGGCCAAGCTGAGAAGGTGTTGGGCTGTATGTGAGCCCTCCTCAGGGCGACACATCCATGCACAGGGACCCCTGGTCTCCCTTCTCTTTTGGCCACAAGCCTCTCTCCTTCTCCGGTTCCCCACCCCCAGCCCCACATCCACCTCCTGTTTTTCCCTCCGCCACCAGCTGTTTTCCTGTCACCAGGGAGGATGAGGACAAGCCTGGAGCCGCGCACAGGGGTCCAGGCAGGCACTCCTGCCCCTCTGGGTGACAAGAGGGTTGTTTTCCTTACCTCTCCTGACCTCAGAGAGCAGGGGCCTCCGGCCACATGGCTCGGGCAGGGGAAGGGCCTGGGCCTGCTGGCCTTGCAGGCTGGGGAGAGACACGCTCAGAAACACTGAGAAAGGAACTGTCAGCCTTCATTATTAATCCCCAGTGTTAATATTTAATGTCAGAAAACTGCAACTCCCTTCTCCGCACGGGTCACGCCAGCCAGAACTCTTGTCTCCGTCCCTCACAGCCGCACGCCAAGACCAGCAGAGCAGTCCAGGTTGACTTCAAACGCGAGGTGCGAAGTGAATTCTAAAAAAAGAAAAGTAAAACGAAATAAGACTAAGAAACTATTTCACGGCTCTTGAAATCAACCTTGCTCTTTAAACGTCTCTAGAACTACACGTTGGAGGGCCAGAAAGTTTCGAAACAGGGCCAGGCTTACGTGTAACCTTTAAGCTAGAGAAGGGTTTTGATCTGCGGAGGGTTTTCGTGCTGTTGACGTCACAGACAGATTTCTTAATGGACATCCCGAGATGAATTCAGGGATGGAGCGCTGGGTTGGCTCTGTTCAGCAGAACATGAGACACTTGATCTCAGGGTCGTGAGTTCAAGCCCTACATTGAGCACAGAGTTTACTTTAAAAGAAACTACCAAAAAAAAAAAAAAAAGGATGAATTCAAGGAATTGAAGAATATCTGCCACTGAGGCAACCGATTAACTCTTACCAACCAAAACCAGCTTGTTTCTGGGGCGCCTGGCCAGCTCCGTGTGTTAAAGGCTGATTCTTCATCTCAACTCAGGTTTCAGTCTCAGGGTTGTGAGTTCAAGCCCCACGTTAGGCTCCACGCTGGGCATGGTGCCTACTTTAAAAAAAAAAAAAAAAAAAGCTTGTTTCTCAACCCGGGGCGCACTGTCGGTATCTGGGGAAGGATAGTCCTTTATTGCAGGGCTGTCCCACACACTATCCCTGCCCACTCACCCCGTATGGGCCCCTGATGTCGTGATCCTCAAAAACACCACTTCCAAACCCCCCTAGGTGGTAGGCAGTGCAGCTCCGGGTTGGGAGCACCTGATCCAGGTGCACTGGGCTATCAACATGGGATTTTCAGTGGGCAATGAAGGCAACAGGGTCTGGGTCTTGCCTCTACAAGGTGAGCTGCAGGGTATCTTGCTCCGGTGCCCACCCCACCGAGACACCAACCCCACCAACCCGACCCCAGGGCAGTGGCCTCCACCCTTCTTGGCCCAGAGTGGGCTGCCACTTCCATTAGCGGGCGGGGAGTGGCTGCGGTATGCAAAGCTTTCATCTCTAGAACTTCAAAGAACAGCCTCGCAAAAAAGCCCAGGGCACAATTTTCCAGGATCCAGGAAACCAGATGAGTCACCTGTGCCTTCCTCAGCTGGAACCACATCTGCCAGGCCCACACCTCACCTTGCCCCAACAACTAGTAGGATTTATTAAAGGTCCTGTTACCAAAGCCAGGTTCCTGACTTGGTCATGAAAGCCATTTCGAAGGATAGAAAGAGAAAATGAGGGCCGCCTGGGTGGCTCAGTGGGTTAAGCCTCTGCCTTCAGCCCAGATCATAATCCCAGGGTCCTGGGATCGAGCCCCACATGGGGCTCTCCGCTCAGCAGGGAGCCTGCTTCCTCCTCTCTCTCTGCCTGCCTCTCCACCTACTTGTGATCTCTGTCTGTCAAATAAATAAATAAAATCTTTAAAAAAAAGAGAGAGAAGATGACTGAATTTCGAGGGACTCATCTCCCTACTATGTTGTCTATAGGATTTTATGGAGAAATGATTTATATGCAGTAAAATGCAGACATCTCAAGTGTGCAGCTTGACAAATTGTTACAAATGTACACACTCAGGACGCCTAGGTGGCTCAGTCGATTAAGTGTCTGCCTTCAGCTGAGGTCATGATCCCGGAGTCCTGGGATCGAGCCCAGAGTTGCGCTCCCTGCTCAATGAGAAGTCTGCTTCTCCCTCTGCCTGTTCCCCACTTGTGCTCTCTTGCTTTAAAAGCCGTGTTTTTGGGACGCCTGGGTGGCTCAGTTGGTTGAGCAGCTGCCTTCGGCTCAGGTCATGATCCCAGCGTCCTGGGATCAAGTCCCACATCGGGCTCCTTGCTCAGCAGGGAGCCTGCTTCTCCCTCTGCTTCTGCCTGCCACTCTGTCTGCCTGTGCTTGCTCTCTCTCTCTCCTTCTCTCTGACAAAAAAAAAAAAAAAAAAAGCCATGTTTTTTCCTCTCTCCGTTGCTTCTGGTCCTCCTCCTGCTCTCCCTCTCTCTCAAATAAATAAATAAAATACATTTTTAAATGTACACAGCCACATTCCTTATGGAGTCTTAAGGTACACAAAAATGAAATTTTTAAAAAGATTTTTATTTATTTATTTGACAGAGATCACAAGTAGGCAGAGAGGCAGGCGGGTTGGGAGAGCAGGGAAGCAGGCTCCCCACTGAGCAGAGAGCCCGATGCGGGGCTCGATCCCAGGACCCTAAGATCATGACCTGAGCAGAAGGCAGAGGCTTTAACCCACTGAGCCACTCAGGCGCCCCATAAAAATGAAATTTTAATTAAAACACACACACAGGGACTCCTGGGTGGCTCAGTTGGTTAAGCGGCTGCCTTCGGCTCAGGTCATGATCCCAGCATCCTGGGATCGAGTCCCACATCAGGCTCCTTGCTCGGCAGGGAGCCTGCTTCTCCCTCTGCCTCTGCCTGCCACTCTATCTGCCTGTTCTATCTGCTCTATCTGCTCGCTTGCTCTCTCTCCCTCTCTCTCTGACAAATAAATAAATTAAAAACACACACACACACGCGCGCGCATGAAAGCTGGGATAGATGACACCAGATGTCAGCAAGGAGGTAGATCTGTGTCTGATCAGAGTGGAAACTGGTACAACCACTTTGGAAAATGTTCTTTTAACAAAGTTGAAGAGAAACCTACAGGATGACCTAGGCATTCCTCTCCCGGATGCCTCCCTGGGAAAGATGGAAATATAGGCACACAAACGTTCATGGCAGATTCATCCGTAAGAACCAAAAACTGGAAACAACCCAAATATCCACGAACGGATGAGTGGTTAAACAAATTGTGGTATATCCGCACGTTGGGGTACAACTCATCAGTAAAGGGAACAAATACGCAAGACGAATAAATCTGAAAATAATCACGCCGAGTAAAAGAAGCCAGAGAGTGCATACTGCATGTTTCCATTTATATTAAATTCTAGAAAATGCAAGCTAGTCTACAGTGACAGGAAGCAGATCAGCTGTTGCCTGGGGATGGGGAACAGGGAGAGGCAGGCAGGAGGGATCACAGCGGGGCACAGAGAAACCTTGAGGGGCAGTGTATATATTCATGATCTTGATTACAGTGATGGTTTCATGGGTGAACGCATATGTCAAAACTGATCAGATTGTATCATTTAAATATGTGCAATTTATCGGATATCAATTAGACCTCAAAAAAGCTGTGTTTTTTTTAAATGTGTGTTTCACTGTACGAAAATTATACTTCCTTATTTTAATGCTGGAATTCTCTACCACTCTTCTCTCCGAACACAAACACATACAAGAAGAGGCCCTGAGGTTCCACATATCCTCTCGTCTTTGGGATCAGGCAGGAGAAATCCTACTTCAGGCTCAAGGCTGTACGGCATAAGCGTGGCTCCTCCTTGTACCTGGGGCTGAAGGGCATGTCATAACCACACGATCCTTCCTGGGGTTAGCCAAGTACAAGGCACACGTTTCTACCTTTTCCTCTCTCCGCTGCTTCTGGTCCTCCTCCTTCTCGGGTGACTATTCACGGCTGGGGCACGGCAGGAACTCTACACCGGCAACCAAAATACTACACCGTGACAACTTCATCTCTTAATTACAGTAAACATTTACATAATGCGCGGGCCCAGCCAGTGCAGAAAGATTCGTTAATGCAGAAACATGCCCTTTAACCATCCCGTTTTATTACACAAACCCCCCGGGGACCTGAGCAGCCCAAGATTTGCAAAAGATGATGCAGAAATTGGCTGAGATATTAAGCCCCTTTCCAGGTGCAATTAAAAGTGAGACAGAGAACCGCCTGCTCGCCCAGATAGATATTTTCTTCCTTCTGAATTCACACTGTAAGGATTCCAGGGACCTAGCTGCTGTCGGAATGCTAGCATTTGCCGGAGCCAGGGCTTTGCTTTTATTCTCTTCTTCCCCTTCGCCGTTTCTGAATTGACAACCCGGCAGGTGTTGCTGGGAGGTCTAATATTTCCACAGCCGTCCAAGCACAGGGGTTTATTCCAACATTATGAACATTCTGCTTGCTTCGAGCCTTTGATTCTTCCGAACAGACCCTCTCTGGAGAGACCAACTTTAATCACATTTCCTAGAGCCAAACCCAGCTGGCCTGGGGAGGGACAGCCCAGGCCAGGCTGAGAGCCCGCGAGGAGGCACGGGGTAGCAGGGCGGGCTCCCAGCTAGCAAGAGGATTTAGGCCAGTGCACAAGGAAGGTGGCCAGGGGAGGGAGAGGGTGGGGCAAGCTTTGGGGAAAAGTCAAACTTGAGCTTCCTCCCAGCTCCCCCCACCTCTCTCCATCCCCAGCCTCCATCACACATCCTGGCTGTGTGGATCTTGGGAAAGTGACTCTGGCTCTCTGGGCCTCAGTTTCGTCATCTGTAAACCAAGGACAATGGTCCCTCCTTTGCCAGGATGTGGCAGGCTTCAGGGAGGGGACTCTGTACAGAGCCTCCAGCCGGGGCTGGCAGGTCAGGGCCACACACACCAGGCTTGGCGGCGGGTCAGAGGTCCCGTTATTATTTTCCTGCCACCGGTAGTATGATCGCCACACTTCTCAAACCTTAGGCAGCCGAAGGGATCCCTCGTGCCCCGTCTAGCGATGAAATGATACTCGAGTGCTCTTAAGCCCTTTCTCCCTTAGTGACTGAAAAGAGGAGTTGTACATCAAATCAACCCACGAAAGCCACCTCCAGGGTTCCCACCCAGATTGGCAAGAAAGCACCTGGGCTGAGGCTGAGATTGGAAGGGGCAGCTCTGAGCAGTGTGCCACCCAGGGATGCACACGGCTACTGGGCGTGAGAGCAGCCAGCTGGGAGAGCATGGGGTAGACAGGCTGAAAACCGGGCTAGCCAGGAACCTAGAAGGAAGTTCAGAGTCCAGGAAGAGTGAGACCCAAGGTCATCAAATTCATGTTGAATTTATTCATTTAGTCGTCATTACCACCCTACAAGACTAATAGTGTAAGGATCCCCATTTCACAGATGACTCAGCCGAGGCTCAGATAGGTTCATTAACTCACCCAAGTTCACAACGTCAATAGGCGGCAGAATTAGAATTCGAATCCAGGGAGTGGGGCTGTGTGGCCCGCACGTCCCCAAGCAGGTAATACCCGG
This sequence comes from Mellivora capensis, assembly GCA_004024625.1. Taxonomy (NCBI): domain Eukaryota; kingdom Metazoa; phylum Chordata; class Mammalia; order Carnivora; family Mustelidae; genus Mellivora; species Mellivora capensis. The sequence goes on from PISX010003263.1 coordinate 116,182, forward strand.
GGTGGGGGGGGCATTGCAGGAGGCACAGACTCGGTGGGGCTCGAGCCAGCTCGAGCAACTTGAAGGATGAGATCAGACAGGGCAGGTAGGGAGAGAGGGGAGAGAGGCCAAAGGGCTTTGCAGGTGGAGGGCAAGAACGCGAACCAAGACTTAAGGCAGAAATAAAGGCCACGTGGCTGGCTGGGAAGGATGGGAAGAAAAGAGTTCGTGTCATTCAGTGGGGGATGGAAAAAGAGGGTGTCGGGGATAATTTTGGCTACAAATTACGGAAAACACCTCCACTCAACGTGGCTTTGGTCCATGGCTTTAAAACTCTTTGACCACAGCCCCCAGTGAGAAATACCCTTTCCATTCCGACTCTGTACGTGCTCAGCCGTACCACCAGACAAAAGTTTCACAAAGCACTAGGGGTCGTGATGTGCCCTGATATCGTCGATTCTCCTCTCCCTTCATCTAACTCATTGTTTTGTTTTGTTTCTATTATTGGTCGTGATGCACACAGTTGATTTCAGGGCCCTCTGCACGTGAAGGACACTCATCACCTCAGCAGCATCCACAAGGACCTGAGTGCCCCCATCTGCCCACTCAGCTGGCCTCATGTCAGCCTCACGCTCAGGCTGATTTCTCTGGAGGTCACAAGGCTCTTCTGGCCATCTTAGACAACACGTTGTGCAGACACAAGTCCAGAGGCAAAAACAGGCAGGCAAGGGGCACGCGGGTGGCTCAGCGGGTTAAGCAACTGACTTGTGATTTCAGCTGGGGTCATGATCTCAGGGTCCTGGGATCGAGTTCCGAGTTAGACTCCACACTCAGCAGGGAGTCTGCTTGTCTCCCTCACCCTCTGCCCCTCCCTGTGCTCTCTCTTGTGCGCGCGCACACGCGCGCGCTCTCTCTCTCAAATAAATAAATAAATAAATCTTTAAAAAGGAAAAAAGAAAAAAACAGGCAGGCAAGACTCTGAGCACCTTCCTTAGGAATAAGTCAATATCAAGTCAATATTTTTCAGAAGCCCCTCGTAGGTCCCACCCCCATCATGTCTCATTGGTTAGGACCAAGCCACAGGTCTGTTCCTGACCCAATCCCTAGCCAGATAAATAGATGGGCCACCCAGGAGGGTAACAGGCATCAGGGAGTGAGCCACCATGCCTTCCACAAGCCCACAAGGGCAGGCCTTCATTAATGGATGCCAGCCAAGAACCACCAAATGGATCTCATGGGGTTTGCAGCAGAGGTGACGGGGTTCCATGTGGCAAAGGAGAGGGACCCAGAATGGCCACCCAGTGAGAATACTGGGCTCTGGGGGTGGGGCACATGCTTTGAAGGGCTGCAAAGCAGGAGCTGGCAGTGACTCACTTCCCCCAGGGGCACCCCTACCAGTCCGAGGAGGCTGCCCGGAGGGCTAAGGACAGTACACGTGTTGAGGGGAGCACCAGGGCACCCGTCCCAGCCCTGCCTCTGGGGAAGACGTGCGGGGGACACCTGCTTGAGTGTGGGTCTGGGGGCGCTGAAGGGAGAAGCCCCGACCCCGGGGGCCAGGCCTGGAAAAGGGGCAGCAAGAAGCACATTGAGTTTGAAGTGCAGCCAATCGGCAAGAAGGAACGTGGACGATGTAGGACTCTAAAAGGAGGATCCCAGGGCCAGAAGTTCATGTGTGTTTCAGTTTTCTATTGCCAAGCAACCAACCACCCCCACACTTGGCGGCTTAAAATAAATAACAATCACTTTACTTGCTCACAATTTTACAATTTGAGCATCAGCTGAGCTGGAAGGCCCATTTCCTAAAGAGCCAGCAAGTCGATGCAGGCTGCCGTCTGCCAGCTCGGAAATTCATTCTCCCAGGTCTGGAGGCCACGAGCCCCAAATCCAGGTGTTGGCAGGGTTGGTTCTTTCTGGAAGCCCCAGAGAGAGAGTCTGTTCCAGGCCTCTCTCCTGGCTTCTGGGGCTTGGTGTTCCCCGTCTTCCGCTCTGCCACCCTGATCTCTGCCTCTCCTGTGACATGCCTTAGCTGTGTGCCTGTGTCCGTGTTGTTCCCCCTTCTTGAAAGGACACCTGCCATTGGATTGAAGAGCCACCGACTCCGGGAAGACCTCACCTTAACTTGAGGACATTAGCCACCAGCCCAGCTCCAACAAGGTCCCGTTCATCCGTTGGCGGTGGGGGCTGGGACTCCAATGTGTCTTTGCAGACGTGGGGGAGAGAGACGGCCCCCGGCCCCCTGACCCCTGCGAGGAGATGACAAGGAATCTGCAGCCATTTTGAACCCACCACAATCTGCGAGATGCTAACAGGAAGGGAAATGAGGACAGAGGAGGGAAGGGCGGTTGTTCCTGCAGGCCACTGAGTGGGACGGAGTCCCCCTGGGGACCGCCGGCAGACAGTGTAGAACACGCCCCTGAACTTGCCCCCAGCCAGCAATAAGGCGGCTGTGCTATTTGTCTGCTGATTCCCCCCTTCCCTGCTTTGTCGTGCTCTACGCTGCCCTGGGTAACCCCCCACCCGCCCCACCCCAACCCCCACCCTAACCCCCACCCCCGGCAGGCAGGAAGAGTGTGCTGCCAGAAAAATCCCGGGCAGAGAGTCATAGGTGTTTGCAGTGAGCAGCATCCAAGAGCACGGACGGGGCTACTGGCAGGTGGGTGGGGCTACGAAAGAGTCTGCTGCCAAGGGCAGGTCAAGGCAAGCCAGCAGAAGGAGCAGAGCCGCCCTGCCTGTGCACCCGCAACCTGATGGGTTAAGCCGCTGGGAAAAGGCTGAGGGGCACAAGGGTCGGCATCCCTGAACCCCAGGGGCTGCTCCTGACGATTTGAATCTGACCAAGAGAAGCCAGTGAGGGCATATCATGGAATCCTCTTGGGTGAGCCGCTGGAGGCCAGGCTGAGGACAGATCTGCCACCAGGCCAAAGAGGGGCCTGGACTGTGTGGCCTCAGCCAGATCAGGGGCAAGCTCCAGGCTGATCCATGGGGGAGCAGCTTATGGGCCCGGGACACCGGTGTGGGGGGGGTGGTGCGCGACAGTGAGGAGAGGACCCTACCATAGCCATGCTTCATTCAGCTTTTCCGAGCCGAAATAGCAGGCCTGCTGATGGGGTTGGGGGGGTGGGGGGCACTGGGAGGGTAGTGGGGATGAGAAAGCAGGCCGAGTGGTTTCCCTCTCTGCTTTTCACCTTCCCTACCAGGCGCTCGTGGCCTGCGAAGCCGCCTGCAGAAAGCACAGCTATGAGTTTCTCATGAATGATTTTAAATGATTCCTGTTCTGTCCGTGGGGGGAAATCACATATTGGAAATCCAGCAAAAGCGAAGCCAACTGAGGAGTGCTCCGGAGGGCTGCTGAAGAGCAGATAGCGTGGCCACTGGCGTTCAAAGAGCAAGGGGTCCTGGGAGAGAAACGGGCTCCCAGGGCCAAGGCCTGCACGAGCCCAAGGCGGTACCCTGAGAAAATCAAGCCACTGTGTGCCCGCTCCGCCCATCGCTCATTCTGTTTGTTCGTTATGCAACGAATAATCACTAAGCCCTTGCAATATGTCACTTGCTGTTCTAAGGCCCTAGAAAACTGTTGTGAACAAAACATATATATATTTTTTTAAATCCCTGTAGTCATGGAGCTTACATTCTTGCAGGGGAGAAAGGTAGAAAACAAATAAATAAGAAAAATATGCAGCGTGTTTTATGGTGGGAAATGGGAAGGAGAAAAACAGGGAAGGAAAGGGAATAGAGAACACTGATATGGGGTCGGGGATGCTGGGGGCGGGGAGTTGACAATTCAGGATAATGGAGAAAGAGCAGGCCAGGGGACAGCCAGTGCAAGGTCCTGAGGTGGGAGTGGTCCAGTGTATTCCAGGAACCACAAAGAGGCTAGTGTGGCTGAAGTGGAGGAGAGGGGCTAACAGGCCATGAGCTCAGAGAAGTCAGGGCAGGGAAGGCACCAGATCGGACAGGGCCTTCCTGCCACCCTCAGCTTTCACTCAGGTGACATAGGAAGGCTCTGGAGGATTCTAAGCCAAAAGGGCCAGAAGCAGACTTGGGTTTTAGGGGAGTCCTCTGGCTACTGTTTTTCAAAGCCAACGGTGGAGGGGTGAGGGTAGAAGTAGGGGTACACGGTGAAGACCAGTGGTCCTCCATATCCGGATACTGAGAACCACAAACGTACCAGTAAATATTTTAGTAGGAAGTGTTTTCACCTTCAGCAGCAGCATTTGGCAAAACCCCCCTTTTACATTACAGCCACTTCAAAGATGAAGAAACAGAGAAATTAAGTAACTTATTCAAATTGCCTAGTCAGTAAGCTCTTTGACCAGGAAAATTTCTGGCATAGATTTCCCCATGAGCCCTAGCCATATTAAAACCAAATTTATTGGGATGCCTGAGTGGCTCAGTCGGTAAAACATCTGCCTTGGGCTCAGGTCACGATCCCGGGGTCCTGGGATCGAGCCCTGCATCGGGCTCCCTCCTCAGCAGGAAGTCTGCTTCTCCCTCTCCTTCTGCCTCTCCCCCTGCTTGTGCTCGCTCTCTCTCTCTCCTGCGCGGCACGCATGCGCTCTCTCTCAAATAAATAAAATCTCAAAAAAAGTTATCTAACACTCTATCTCCTGCTCCCTCCTTCCTCTGGGTAAAACCAAAAAAGCAGACAAAAAGCCCTGTTGTGTCTGCTAGTGTTTGCTTGATGCCTGATTCCCTCTGGGACTTCTTATGCTTCTGGTCTTTTCCTTGGAAGGAAAAGTGGCCTGAGGAGTCAGATGGCCTGGCTCAGCCGAATCCAGGGCTCTGACACCCAGCCATGGGCAGGGTGGTTTCCAGAAGCACAAATCTGGGTTTACCTCCTCCTGCTGTAAGTTCTTTTCCCCTCCATGACCTAGAGAGTGGCCAGACCTTGGCGTCCCCAGCCTTTGGGCTTTTGTGGGCAGGGTCACGGCTGAAGTTTCTGGGCACCCAGGAGCCAGCCCCTCCCAGGCTTTTGTTTTCAACAGCAGCCAAAGCTGCAAAAGGATTATATGGGATCAGCCGTTCCCAGAGCCTGTTTTGTATACCACTGGAGGTAGAGAGACCCGTATTTTTTAATAATTATGGTTATGTATTTTGATGTGCTGCGAAAAAAAGAAATGGCACAATCAACCCATGACTACATGAATATTATTGCTCAGGAGGAGGCTAAAGTATTTTGGCTGGGTTTTTTTTAAGATGATTTAAATTAAAAATGCGATATTACTAATAACATAAGCAGTACAGAATACAGCCAACTTTTGTGGAAGGGCTACAGAATAAGGCTGCGGTAGGTTGTCTTGGGTGGGGGAGGAGAATAAAGGGACGGGCTTCCCCTCCCCACTCCAGCAATCTAAAAGGGTTTTAAAAATATATATCCTTTTAATATAATGGAAGAAAAGGCACACAGCAGAACATTACAACATACAGACCATCAGAGAGGTTAAAATAAAAACCTCACACTCTCACCTCCCCGATACCACCACCATTAACCCCTAAGTGCACATCTGTCTTGGCTGCCTACAGCTGGGTAGCAAATGAGCAAAATTTTGGCAGCTTAAAATCCCATCCATTTACTACCTGTCACCTCTGCAGGTCAGAAGTCCGGATGGACTTGATTCTCTGCTCTGAGCCTCAAAAGGCCAAAGTCAAGGTGTCAGCCAGGCTAGGTTTTTACTTGTAGGGTCTGGGGAAGAATCCGCTCTCAAATTCGTCCGGGTTATTACCAGAAGTCAGGTCCTTGTGGCTGCAGGACTGAGGTCTTCCCAAGTTCCTTTCCAGCTGTCCTCTGGTTCTTGCATGTCTTCAAGCCAGAAAGAGCCCATCTAAACCCTTCTCCTGGGGCACCTGAGTGGCTCAGCGGGTTGGGCCTCTGCCTTCAGCTCAGGTCATGATCCCAGGGTCCTGGGATTGAGCCCCACATTGGGCTCTCTGCTCAGCGGGAAGCCTGCTCCCCCACCCCTCTCTGCCTACTTGTGATCTCTCTCTGTCAAATAAATAATTAAAAATTTAAAAAAAATTTAAACTCTTCTCCTGCTTCAGATCTCTCTGACTTCTCCTTCTGCCTGCCTCTTTTGCCACCAGGCAGAGAAAACGCTCCGCTTCTAAAGGGCTCTTGCGATCAGGTGCGGGATAATCTCTCAACTTTAAGGCCAACAACTGTGCCTTATCACAGGACACGATCACAGGACTGAAATCTCCCCCGCACAAGAGCTGAGATCAGGGTGTGGATACCACATTATCTTTCTACATTTCTCTCTGCACACATATATTTTTAAAGACATATTTGTAGGGCGCCTGGGTGGCTCAGTGGGTTAAGCACCCAGCTCTTGCTTTCATTGGCTCAGGTCATGATCTCAAGGTCCTGGGATCGAGCCCCTCTTTGGGCTCCCCGCTCAGTGGGAGTCTGCTCGAGGTTCTCTCCCTCGGCCCCTTCCCCTGCTCTCTTGCTCTATTTCAAATAAATACATAAATCTTAAAAAATAAAAAGAGAAAAAAAACAAGGCATACTTGTATTCTGGATACAATAAGCAACCTGCTTTTTCCAGTTAAGTAACTCTACCTTTCCATTTCAGGAAATCTTCATCTCAACTAATACCCAGAACATACCTAGAGCTCCTCAGCTCTGTGCGTCAGTGTACCCACAAACGTTTTTGCAAACCAGTATCCAGTTGAGACCAGACTTCATCTGGTGATGTCACTTCAGTCTGCTTCTGTCTGGCCAGGTCCTTTTTTGAATGAACCTAACATATTGAAGGGCATAGGAGAGCCGTTCTGCATCATGTCCCACCTTCTAGAGCTCTCCGGTGGCTTCCTTGTGACACCATTTAGCTCGATTTCCTATCCCCTCTATCTGCTCTCGGTTGGAGGTCAGACACTGGTGTGGCGGCAAATGTTTAACACCTGGGGCGTTGGCCCATTTCCATGGTGTAAATGCTTCCCCCGTGGCTGCTGAGCTACCAACATGACATCCCAAATTTTGAGTTAGAAAGAGACGCACACCATCTGCCAGCTCAAACCAGTTCCGGCAGCCACTGCTTGAGGGATGGGCTAAGGTTTTGGGAGGGGAAGGGGGGCAGTGGAAGGCTGTCTGGAGAAAGACTCGAAGAGCTTCCCCACCCCTATCCCCCAAGACTGTGCAGGAGACAGGACGATGTGCTCCGGGGCCCTCTTACCCCTAAGGGGAATGTCAGGGGGGGAGTGGGGGCGCCAGGAGGGGGTTTTGGTGAAGTGAATCTCGCAAGCTGTGGAGCGTGGCCAAGAGGCAAGCATGGCAGCTAACCTCCCCCCATCACCCTGGCTCCTTGGGTGAGCGGCTCTCCCTTGATGGCCGCAGACCCTCCGCAGAACTGAGCCCCAGCTGCCCACAGTGCTGAGTTCCCAGATAACCATGGCTTTATTGGTTTTCTTTCCTTCCCTTCCCGGGCTCATCTCTGCACCCCTCTCCTGGGGCTTCCTGAGACCACCACTGCCATAAAAGGGCTGGCCCTCCAAGCTGCGTGTCGGCGACCTGCTTCCCGGACCCGAGCCGAGACCAGAGGCGGCAGGGAAACGGAATTGGCAGAAGGCTATTTCGAGGCTTTACGTTTTTTACAAAGGCACGTACTCATTTATTATTAATGCAATTAAAAATCAATTTTAAATAATAAATTTTTAAGAGGAAAAACTCTAGCTAGAAGCCACGGAAGATTCTCGGAGAGAGGCCGCAGCCTCGCCCCCTATCCGCTCTCCCTGACAGAGAACGCCACTGTCCCCCTGACCCTCATGCCTCTCCCCGCACACCCCAGGATACAACCACGGCAGGTGATCATTTTCAGAGGAGCTAACATTTGTCGAGCAGCTACTCCGCGGAGCGCTTTGCCCAGATGATCTGTTTTACATACTAAGAGCACATGTATTTTTCTCCCCCCCCAAATTCCCTTTACTATAATCGTGAAGGAACAAAAAAGGTATAAAACCACAATAAGGAAGGGGGGCAGGCAGGGTGTCGCCAGATGAGGGATTTCAACACCCTTCTGGGAGACAGAGAGCAGAAGGAAGGGTGGTGACAGGTGACACAGAGCAGAGAGAGCCGCGGCTGGAATCCTCCCAGGCGGAGAAGCACAAAGAAGAGACTCCGGGCTGAGACTGCGCACCCCCCGCCCCCACCCAGGGCAGGAGTGGGAACTGGGGCTGGAAAGAGGATTGACTGAGGGTCTGCCCAGCCCACCCCTCCCCCGCCCCCACACCAACACCACCATCCCCACCTCGGGGAGTAAGAGAGCCGTGAGCCACGAGCTTGGTTTCTTCGAGTTGACATTGGAGTTCATGCCAAAGTGGGAGAGACCCTCTTCTGAAGAAATGGAGAGACCCTCTTCTGAACAAACATTGTCTTGGGAGAACTGGAGTGGCTTGTGGGCACATAACTGGGCTTGGGAGAAAGCCCCCCACAACCCATCATCTGGGAGACCTCAGTGCCCCCACAGGCTCACCTAAATGGAGTTCACCAACCACCAATGCCCACCCATGCAAGGCAAGGCTTCTGGTCCATGTTCCTCCTGCTGCCCAGGAAAAGACACCATCCCCAGCTGTTCATCTAAAGGAAGTCTTACCATCAAAGAGAAAGAGAACAAGAGGAAAATTGATCGTGGTGGAAACCGATGATTTGGTAAACGGGAGAATTTACAGAAGGATGAGCAAGGCGGGGAAAGGTGGGGGTGGGGAGGGAGGAGAAGGGAAAGCTTTACCCTCAGATGTGAGAAGCCATGGCATCCACAAAGCAAGACAGAGCCACTAACCATCGGAGAAAATAAGAACCTGTAGAAATTTAAAATATGGGGACAGAGTGAAAGAAATCGATTGACAGCCTGAAAGAAAAAAAAAAAATCAAGAAATTCTTCCAGATCCCAGAGCACAATAGAAGAGACAGAAACCGTAAGAGAGAAGATAAGAGACATACAGAATCGTCCAAGAGGTGCCACATGTCAGGTCTAGCAGGATCTTCAGAAAGAAAGACTAGCAAAGACGAAGGGAGAGAGCCTGCGGAATATCCCAAGCAACCTTGTGGCTTAGGACAGTGCTGGAAGGGGCAGCCTCTGCGGGGATGGGTGTGACCGTGTACATCTGCACTTGGTAAACTAGACTGTTTTTATGCTTTGTTTATTCTGTGTCAATGTCCCTTTGGATCCCCCCTCCCTTAGTGCTTAGAGGTCTCAACAGACGCCAAGCTGGGGACCCAAGGGGGAGCCCAAGTCAGAGCTGTTCACTCCTTATCCCACTAAGACATTGTCTTTCCAGAACTAGACCTCAGAAGCCCTCAGTTTTGTTTGGAAAAGGCGGGGAGTTTTCCCTTACAGCTTCTCTTGGGGGGAGGGATTCAGCTTGTCTGACATGTCTTATATCCAGAGGCCAATAGAAACATCAGCAGATGGGTCTGACGAGAGCTGACTGGGGCAGAAGTTATAAAAGACTTCCCAGCACATGTTTCTAATACCAAATGGGCTGCCTGGCAAAGGAGTGAGCCCTCTGTCACTGGGGTATTCAATCAGAACCCAGACAAACATCTGTTGGGAAAACTATAAAAGCAATTGGAACCCTAGAACAGGTAAATTCATAGAGATAAAAAGTAGAATAAAGATTACAGCCAGGAGGTGCACCTAGGTGGCTCAGTTGGTTAAGCATCTGTCTTCAACTCAGATCGTGATCTCGGTCCTGGGATTGAGCCCCACATCCCTCTCTCTCTCTCTGCCTGCCTCTCCGCCTACTTGTGATCACCGTCTCTCTCTGTCAAATAAATAAATAAAATCTTTAAAAAAAATAGTTAAAACGGCAAATGTTATATGTACTTCACCACAATTTATAAAATTCAAAAAAGGGAATTGGAACCCACATACACTGCTGGTGGGTATATAGATGGTGCAACCCCTGAGGAAAAGAGTCTGGCAGTTTCTCACTAAAGTTAAACATACAGTTATCGTATGACCCAACAATCCTGCTCCTAGGTATACACCCAACAGAAATGAAAACATACGCTAGGTATATGCCCGAGAGAAACGAAAACTTAAGTCCACAAATGTTCAGAGCAGCGCTATTCGCCACAGTCAAAAGGTGGAAACAACCCAAAGGTCCACCAAAAGATGAGTGGAGAAACCAAACGTGGTGAATCCACACAGTGGAGTGTTATGCGGGCGCAGGGATAGACCCTGGAAACAAGCTGAGTGAAGGGAGCCAGTCACAAAAGACATATGCTGCCGGCGTTCATGTCTATGAAATCTCCAGAACAGGCAAACCAGAAAGTAGATGAGTGGTTGCCTGGGACCGGAGAGTGGTTGGAGGGAGATGGGAAGTGACTGCTAATGGATATGGGGTTTCTTTTGGGGATGATAAAAAGGGATGATGGTCGCACTCCTGTGCGAATGTACTAAAAATCACTGAACTGTACAGTTTAAATGGGTGGATTGTATGGTATGTGAATTATATCCCAATAAAGCTGTTGTGTTTCGTTACTTTTTTTTTTTAAGAGGAATAGAGGCAGGGCACCTAGGTGGTTCAGTGGGTTAAGCGCTCAACTCTTGGTTTCGGCTCAGGTCATGATCTCAGTGTCATGGGATCGAGCCCTGTGTTGGGCTCCATGCTCCATGTGAATTCTGCTTGAGATTCTCTCCCTCTCCCTTTCCCTCGATCCCTCCCTTTCTCAAATAAATAAATCTGTCTTCAACTCAGATCGTGATCTCGGTCCTGGGATTAAAAAAAAAAAAAAAGAGGACTACAGGCTTCCCACCAAGGTGGGAACTGGGGCTGGTTGACCTCTTTCCGTCCCAAGGCCAGGTGATTTCTATTCCGAGGCTTGGCGATCTTTGGATGCATGCCCCTCAAGGTTCGGCTCCAGGAGAGCTTTCTCAGTGGCTCACAGACACACTCCCTCATCCAGTGCCTCTAGTGGGTGAGTCAGAAGCTTCGAGCAGCCCCGAGCCGGCAACCCCGGCATCACACTGTCATTCTGGCCCCCTGGGCTGGTTTGTTTTTCCAGGGCATAAACGAATTTTATGGAGAAATAAAATGCACAATAATAAAAAGGGGGAGGGGAGTGTTTCCACAGGCTCACATTTTATCCAAAGGGGCCGTGATTTGGCATCCTTGGCTCGAATATGAAATTATTACCCAGGAATTGACTCTCGGTGTCTCCGATGCTCCCTGGGATGATTGCTTCTATAACTTATGGAGACAGCTGAGCGTTTGTATTCAAGTGATCACATAAATTAATATCCATATGTGGAAATGCTGGGCTGGGAGCACACCCGGTTTAAGAATGCTTGCCTTGTAATGATCCTTGCACCTGAAGGAAAAGGCCCATCCCGGGCTCCCAGGGAAGGTCTGGTTCAGAAGGGTTTGACGTGAGAAACGGCATGCAAAATATTTCCCCTTCAAAGCAGTGCAGAACTGTGTGCTGTGTTCAGCCGTGATGTCATCCGAGGGAATGAAGGGAACGGCTTTTTTAGAAAAAAAAAAAAGTAAAAATAAATAAATCCAAAAGCATGTGCCTTAAAATGTAATGTTTTGCTCTTCGGGGATAGGTTTAGCCCAAAGTTCTAATTATACGTGTGGCAGTAAAGGCCTCCCAGGCTTCGTGCTTGCCAAACGCTTTGATTTTGCTACGTGACAGGAGACAAAATTATTCCTTCCTCCGTAAGAGATTGCCAACATCATGCCAACGGAGAGACAGGGGTGGCGGCGGCGGCTCCCGCGGGAATTAACGATGGGCTTTGCGAGGGCAGAGCAGGGGATCGGGGAGTCGAGGACCCAGACCCTGCCCTCGGACCATGGACCGCGGACCATGTAGGTGAGGCCACAAGCCACAACCTGAGCAAGGCTGCCCCCGCGGGGGGACCTACAAAGTCATGGGGGCGCAGTCCGCCCGCACAGCTTCGGGGACCCAGAAAGCTTCGCTGAGTGAAAATAGAGAACAGAGGCATGCAAGACTACTTCCACCTCCAGGCCCTCACTCCTTCATTCAGTGAGTTCCTTGAGCTCTCGTCGTGCTGGCAAAGCCCCAAACCTGAGATGAAGGGGGGTCAGCCCACAGAGCCCTCTCACGTGGTACACCTCTAATTCCATTTCATTCATTCTGGAGCTTTTCAACACTGCGTAGATTTATAACCTTTTCAGGTGGTGAATGACAATCCTGCGCTCCATGGGAAAGGATAGATAGGGACCGTCCCCCCACAGATCCAGTCACTCCCACCATCCCCAGCCTTCCTACTTGTCCCTTGTCCAGGGAGCGGCCCCCAGCCTCACCCAGGGCGTGCTGAATTTAAAAACGAAGTGTTTGAAGGCTTCTTTTCTATATCAAGAGCTGGGGGAACCTGGGGGGCTCAGTCGGTTAAGCGTCTGATTTCTGCTTGAGTCATGGTCTCAGGGTCCTGGGATCGAGTCCCGAGGCGGGCTCCCTGCTCAATGGGGAGACTGTTTGTCCCTCTGTTCCTACCCCCACTCGTGTTCTCTCTCTTTCTCAAATAAAGAAATAAAATATAGGGACGCCTGGGTGGCTCAGTTGGTTAAGTGGCTGCCTTCGGCTCAGGTCATGATCCCAGCGTCCTGGGATCGAGTCCCACATCGGACTCCTTGCTTGGCAGGGAGCCTGCTTCTCCCTCTGCCTCTGCCTGCCACTCTGTCTGCCTGTGCTCGCTCGCTCTCTCTCCCTCTCTCTCTGACAAATAAATAAATAAAATCTTAAAAAAAAAAGAAATAAAATATATATATTTTTTAAAAAGAACTGAACAGGGGCGCCTGGGTGGCTCAGTGGTTAAGCGCAGATCTGCCTTCGGCTCAGATCATGATCCTGGGGTCCTGGGATCGAACCCCGCACTGGACTCCCTGCTCCGCAAGGAACCTACTTCTTCCTCTCCTTCTGCTCCTCCCCCTGCTTGTGCTCTCTCACGCATGCGCTCTCTCTCTCTCAAATAAATAAAATCTTTAAAAAGGGGGGAGGGGCTGAACAAACATGGAATAGTATAACACCTTCAATTGTACACACACACACACACACACACACCTTGGTTCTCCCATATCCACCCCACTCTGCTCACAAAGTCTCACTCTGCCTTTACAAGCAGAACAGTAGACTTGCAAGAAACTCCAAGAAAGATGCTTCTAAGGACTTGACGGCACGCACGGACGCGTCCCTCAGCAGCAGCAATGTTCTGATAAACATTTAACAATGGGCTCCCGGGGAGGGGAAAGCCTGTCTGTAGTGTTTGCCCGTTTCTGTGGTGTAAATACTCCCACCGGGGCCCGATTTCAAGCTCTCGACTTGACATCGCCGACTGCAGAGTTGGGAGATGTGTATAATTGGTTCTCCTTGGCTGGTGGGTCCCGACTCCTTCATCGACCTTCGGGAGCAAGCCTAGAATGAGTTGACTGGGAAAGCAAAGGAGGGTGTGGGGGTGTCGTCATCAGCTGTCAGAGGGCCAAGTCTCTCCCTTGCACCGCATGGACTCTGAGATGCGGGAACACATTGGCTCCCCTCCAGACTCTGTTCCCAGGAGAAGCAGTAAGAAGAATCTAGAAACATTCCAGGAAAACCTCAGCCGTTCCCCCTCATGCCGAGAAGATCCCTGGCTTTTCTCTTCTCTCTCTCTCTCTCTCTCTCTCTTCTGGCTTTTGAAGGACTCAAACATCAGACACCTGCGAGGAAACTCTCCCCACTCCAGAAGCTTCACTGTCATTTCTTTCCAAAGGTTCTGCCTTCCCCCAGTCCAATATTTCATACTAAGGAAACGGCAATCAAGATTATTCCCCACTAAGATGAACAGCGGAATGACCGAGAAATCACGGAGGGGGGCAACTGATTGGCCATGTCTGCCACAGACTGCACGTCCTCACCTGGACATGGCTAAGCCCCGCTTCCGCCGGAGACTGGATCTACTTCAGAGCCGTGTGCTGTGTTCTTAGGAGCACAGCACACACCAACCATGGATGAGGCATGGCGGGTTCTGATCCCAGCTCCCAGCTCCTCCTGACTGAGGGGCCCATGTGAGCTCGGACCGAGTTCGGCTTCCTCCCAGATCTGCTCGGACCATCCCACACAGGCCAGTCCTGCCCCTCTGACTCCAGAGCCTTTGGAGCCGGACCCCTCCAGTCTCTGCATCTGCGCCGTGTCATTGCTCAGCAAATGCTCCCTCCTCCCTCCCCCACTCCAGCCCCCCGCCCCCCGCAGGGGCAGAGTAGACTCCCCAGCACTGCTAATGCTGGCTTTGGCCAAGCGACTCACTTCAGTCAATGGAATAGAAGTCAACAGGCTACGGTGAGAGGTCTTAAATGCGCTTCCTGGTTCCGGCCTGGACTCCTGACCCCCAGCCATGGCCATGAGGACAAGCCTCTGGCTCGCAGTTGGTGCTTCAACAGGGGACTCTGGGACGAGAGATGGGGCGTTGGCAATGCAGCTGGGGGTGACAACAGTTATTACGTCCGTTCCAGGCTCTGTCTACATGTAGAGCCTCGATCAACTTGTTAATACAGAACACGTGGCTTTGTATCACCACGGTGGCGGAGACGTCCTTGCAAACCAGCTTGCAAGCACCAGCAGGTAAAGGGTTACGGAGGGCACCTCTGCCCACCTATGACCACACACACACACACACACACACACACACCTTCCTGAAGTAGCAGCGACATCTGGTTTGTTCTTTTGGTTGACGAGTCATTTGTTAAGCGCCTGCTGTATACCACATACTGGATGGCGGGTACCTGAAAGCCATCTTCGAGAAGGCAACAGGGACACTTGGGAAGGCAGGTACATAAAAGGCATAACATGCGAAAGTCTAAGTGAATGACACAGAGCCAGAGGGCAGGGAAGTCAAGAGGGAAGTCACCCTCACTTTAAGATTCCAGGGAGGAGCAGTGGGAATGCAGGAAGGTCTCCCAGAAAAGGAAGAAACGGAGATTAATCTGAAAGGAAGACCTGGTCTCTGATGCCAGCTGCAGCCCGTCATTGCAGGCAGGCGACAATGAGTTCAAGTGCGCCCGTGGAGGGTGTGAGGGACACTGCACAGATCCGACCAGCCCGGGGTTGGGGTGGGGGTGGGGGTGTAAAAAAACTCAGTATTTTCACTCCATCTGATAGGAAAGATCACTTGGAGCTACAATAATCAAGACAGTGTCATACTGAAGGAGAGGCCAGAGCACGGCTCCACAGGGGTGAACGCAGAACCCCTACAATAAACCCACACTTTTACTGTGCGATACTCTTCCTTATTCTTATGTCAATGTCCTTTCATTTCCTACAAAGTCCACTGGACCCTCTTAACAGATATACGGGAGAAATACACACCTATTTTCTTCCAGTTCTGTGCTTGCTGTTGTTGATATATTTCTGCTTCGGGGTTTTTTTGTTTGTTTGTTGTTGGGGTTTTTTTTTAAGATTTTGCTTGTTTATTTATTTATATAGAGAGAGCATGAGTGTGAGCCTGAGACCATGAGTGTGAATGTGAGTGTGAGTGGAGGCGGGGGCAGAGGGAGAGGGAAAGAGAACCTCAACCAGACTCCCCACGGAGCGCAGAGCCAGATGCGGGTCTCGATCTCATAAACCCAAGATCATGACCTCAGCTGAAATCAAGAGTCGGACCCTTAGCCAACTGAGCCATGGAGGTGCCCTCTCTGCACGTTTTTATAGTTAAGTCTAACTCACCCAGAATTGGGGGGGGCAGAGGGAGGATAGGGTCTGGTAGGGGATGCGAATACAAATCCAGGTTAGTCCTCTATACCAATAAATTGTACTCGTGGCATTTGTTAGAGAATTAGACCTTTCTCTGCTACTTGGTGATTTTGGTTTGTCAGGGATTTGGTTATTACAGCGTTTTACATCTCTTCTAGAACCGTTCCTATTCAGTGGACCGGTGCTCTGTTTTAGGCAAATGACATCGGATCTTAGTTATCACAAAATATATCCACCCCTTGATACCTGTAGGGAATAAAGAAAAAGGGACTCAGGGCTCTATTTTGTGGGTAAGAAGAACCGTTAGCAATTTTCAAGCGTAACAAGGCAGACGTCCTAGATTTGGGGTTAATCAGAGGGAGGTGTGTGAAAGGTAGAAGGAGAGGTCCTTCGGGAAGTCAGGAGACTGGTGGCAAGTGTTGGATGATAAGGCCTCAACACAGGAAGAGACAAGGGGGAAAGACAAAATCTACTAAAGCATGCGTACTCACAAATATTCATGCTACACATGAGGAAAGCAAGACCCAGAGAGGTGAAGTCATTCATGCAGGACCACACTGTGAGTCAGAGCAGAGCTAGGAACAGAGCCCAGGCGTATCAAGTTAAGAATGCTACAAGCAACAGAAATCCTGGGGCGCCTGGATGACTCAGTCCCTACAGTGTGCAACTCTTGATCTCAGGGTTGTGAGTTCAAGTTCTACATTGGGTATGGAGCCTACATTAAAAAAAGAAAGAAAGAAAGAAATCCCACGAACAGTGGCTTGAGTAAGGGGCTGATTTTTCTCCTATATGAGAAGTCCAGAGAAACACACAGACCAGGGCTAGGTCATCTACTTCAGTTAATACAGACTTCTATTTTCCTGCACTGCTGTCCACTGTTTGTGGGGTTCATCCTCATGATCCCAAGATGGCTGCTGCACCTCCAGGCATACCCTCTGTATCCCTGGCAGGGAAACAAACAAACAAACAAACAAACAAAAAAGACAAGGAATAAAGGTCTTCTCTGTTCCAGGTTTTACCTATTTGGGAAGAGAAACCCTTCCCAGAGACTGTTGCTTAACTCTCATTGGTCAGAACTGAATCACATGGCCACCAAGGGAGCCTAGCAATTTGAGAATTTCACTATCTAGCCTCCATGGTAGAGAATGAGAAAACAGAAGGGAGTTGCAATGGGTGTGAGTGAGACTAGCTAGGGTATTTGCCTGATACCAAGTCTCTTATCTCCTGTTCCAGGCCTCTTGGTATTTTACACTGAAGACAGGGCTGGCCGCGCTGTGGGGAGGGAGGGGGGGTTAGGGAGGGTGGGTAAGGGGGCCCCAGTAGTTTATCTAGGCCAGAGCCCAGGAAGATGGCCACCCCTTTCTCAGATATTGATAAGGTTTCAAGAAAGACTTGAGGCCCTAGAAGCTGCTCAAAAGAAGGGAGACAAAGTATCGATGTCTGGTGGATAAGGGGAAAGAAGGGATATAATTCACACAACAAACTAACAATTACCAGGCACTTACAACTATGTGCTAGGCACTGTCTCCAGACCCCAGCCTGGGAAGTGTCTTTAAAGCAGAATATAGGAGATCAGATTAAAGGAATGGATGGGAGTCAAGAAAATGTCCTTGGAATGAGGGCAAGAAAACAAAAAACAGAAAACCAAACGAAAGGAAGTTAATCTTGGGAGGACAGCTTAGGAGGGGTTTGAGAGTAAAGCATGAAATCCTGAACAGTCCCTGCCAGAAAGAAAAGCAAACATTCTCCCCCCCTCACCAACCATGATGAAGATGCCCCAGCATAATAGGTTTACTTCCGGATGGGTCCTTGGAAACATCTAGAGGCCAGAGAAAGAAACCTCAAATGATAACAAAGCTCGTTGGGCCAAGCGCGGTGGAAGGAGTGATCTGGGTTCCCATCCTGGCTCTCTACCACCTGGATTTAACTTCTGGGAACCTGTCTGGAGGTAGTGACCTCTAGGTTTCCCCACGGTGGCAGGTAAATCAAGTGACAGAAAACCCAGGTCAGAGTGATCTCAGCAAAAAAGAAAAAAAGGAATTTATTGGCACGTACAACTGAAATTTCCGGGGGGCAGGGCCAGCTTCAGGTTCAGTGGTATCCAGGGGCTCAAACAATGCTGCGTCTGTCACCTGGCTCTTCTTTGCCTTTACTGGTTCCATTCTCAGGCAGCCAGCCAGCCCAGGCTTACAGCCTATCTTTTCAGTAACCCCAGTAGAAAGTGTGATTCTCTTTTCCACTAGAAACAGCAAGTTCTGAAACGGTCTCTCTGGGACACACTCAGGTCACCTACCAACCTCTGAACCGATCAGTGTGGCCAGAGTGGAGTGAGGGGACAGGTTCAAATGCCCCATTCATCCCACTTCTGCAGCCAGGAGAGGAAGTCAGACCTGGAAGCTGAAATCAGAAAGGAATGGTTTCCCCAAACACAGTGTGGGTTCTGGATCTAGAAGGGGAACCAAATGTTGGACAGGCAAAGCTAAAACTGTCTACCACAGTGGTTCTGGGGAGCTGCCAAAGAACCCATAAACACCAAAACCTCCCAATCAACCAAAAACTGCCTTCTTATATCCAGTCTTGAGGGTCAGAATCCCAGTTCACTTTCAGCCTTGTCAAACAAATTGTCAGAAAGTCTGAGCTAAAGAGGACCTTTGAAATCATCTCTCCCCACACCAGGGCACAGAGAGGGGAAAAGGCCTGCCTAAGCCTGCAGGGCTAGATCAGTCCCAGAACAGACTAGAAAGACCTACAAAAATTCAGCCAAGCATTCTTTCACTTCCGCCAGCAGCTGCTCTGGGAATGGCGCATAAAGGACTAAGCAAAAGCCTGGAGAATGTCACCAGAAATGGGAACAGGTCTGGCCAGCCTACTGTGATAGCTCAGTGAGGAATTTCTTCAGGAGGAAAACAAATCCTGTTGGGAGTGAAGGAGGCTAGGCTGCATAAAGAGCCAGGATGTCTGAGGCCCTCAGGCCCAGATCACACATGGAGGGTGTGGCCAAAGAGGGGGGAGGTGGTGGCACAGCACTTTTCCAAGATAGGCTGATTGGAGCCGTGGAGGCCAGGTCCAGGGCCGAGGGGCCCCTTTGGGACATCACATTACAGACTGCAATGGCAAAAAGTTGGCCGAAGGAACTACAAGAAAGCACACACCTTCTTTCTTTTTGGTTTTAGGTAAGCTCTAGGCCCAAGATGGGGCTCAAACCCACGACCTCGAGATCAAGAGTCCCATGCTCTACCAACTGAGCCAGCCAGGCGCCCCAACACACCTTCTTTCTGATACCAACAGCCAGGTGTCTCATCAGCATTGCCTCCAAAGATTCCCCACAATGTGATCCATTTCCCTCGGCTCCCCAAGAAGGTCAGGCATCCTCTTCACGTTCTCACCCAAAGGAAAAATCTGGCCCCCCAACCTGGCTTCCCTTTGATCTTTTCCTTCCCTGCCAACGTCCAGGCCTGGCAGTACCATTGTTCAGAAACTGGGGGACACACTTGGTAAGTTTGCCCGGATAACACAGCCGTGTCAGGAAGGAACGTTTTCCAGGGGATACGCCGCAATGCCCTTTATCATGGGCTGCCTTCTTCTCTCCTTGTCTTTTCTCTTAGGGAGAAGGACTCAAGTGGGAACACCAAATGGCTTCAGATCCTAAGAACTCTGAAAGGATTATCATGATTACTTAAGCAAGGCTTTTCTGGAACTCCCAGCCAAGTGGGAGACAGAAGGCAACTTCTAAAGTTATATACCCTTTCAGACATTGGTTAGATAAGTATGGGGCCTGAGCAAACAGAAAAACCATGAACATTTCTTCCATTAACTCTTTCAAGGTCAAGAAAACACACGCTGGAGGCCTTTCTATATCTCACGGGGTCCTGGTACTCTAGAATTTACCAAGACGAGCCTTCATTCCTTAAATAAAAGTTCATGAACCAATCCTTTTTCCACCTGCTTCGACTCCTCCCAGGTCCCCCCAAATAGGCCATCTCTTATTTCCAGGTAAAAAGCACCCCACTTCTTTGTGGGGTGAGGGATGACTTAGCAGGGAGTTCTGTGTTGGGTCGCAGGAGCACCCCACTTTACCTTGCCCCCTTCTCGGCTGCTGCAGGGCGAGGCAGAGGCTAGCCGCCTCAGAGGCCTCACATGGTGTGGTCGGGAGGGACATCCCACCTGCCGGTCACCCTGGCAGGAGACCCAGATGGAAAGCTTGGCCTGGTGGGCGACCGTGCACAGCCTCCCACCACTCCTCACCGGAGTCTGAGGAACACCTGAGAGGTGGCTTCAAGCCACAGAGCTCATCAGGAGCATTTGCCAGAAAAAAAAGAAAAATGCGGGAGACAAACATCCCAGTAAGGGTGGTGGCTGACCTTTGCCCAGGCAATGACGTCACAGAGCGAGGCGCCCCAATGTCAGAGCTTAAAAGTAGAGATTCTCTGCTTTCAATTTCCCCTCGAATTTGCAGAAAAGAAAAAGAAAACCAGAAAACCAAGAGGGAGCCCTAGCTGTGTAAACCTGAGGGTTCAGAGTCCTGAGTCCAGGCCTGCCCGTGGTTGAGTGGTTGAGGGGAACCCTGGCTGCTTCGCAGGATGGAGTTTATGTCAGTGAGGGCAGACCCAACGCATAGGAAGAGAAACTGATTAAAAATATATATATATATATGTGTGTGTGTGTGTGTTTCAATTCTGGTAACCCCCATACTGCAGGAGTGCACCAGGACAGGAAAGAGCTGTAAGTGTCCCAGAAACTGGCAATCCCTGTGGGCCTTGCCAGTTCCCCACCAGCGAAAGTGGCGGGGTGGGGGGCAGGAGAGGGGGGCACTGGTGGGGGTCCCATGGGGTGTGGACAGAGTTTGATGAACCCCTGTTCAGGCTTCCTGGAAATGAGCCCACCCAAAGCCAGCCCAAGGCCTGGGCCTCCCCAGACCACGCTGCACCCAGGCCTCCTTTCTCCCCTGCCAGAGCCACGAGGGGCCTTGAGTTCCACCGCCCAGGGAGGGATCCCCAGAACCCTCCCCACCCCCACCCCCCCACCCCCCGCGCCATTTCCAGGCCTGTGGGCGAGGGGGGTCAATGTCGTTCAAGTAATTTCTCTGCGAACACAAGATGGCAGCCTTAAATAAATGCAACCCTGCGCAGCTTTTAATCTTACACATCATTAAATTCCTAATTTACACATTATGTTTTCGTGGGCCAACCCATAACTCATTAGTGTTGAACTCACGAGGTATAAAGACCAACGCACGACGGGCGCCGGGGCGCCGTCACCTGCCTGGGTTAACAGTTCCTGCCGCGGGGGCAGGGAGGAAGGCGCGAGAGGGCCGCCAGGGCGCCCACGGGGCCGAAGCTGGGGCGCGGGCGATCCCTGGGTGCCAGGCCCCGCGCTGCAGGCCGCCGAGGAGGCACCGGGGCCGGCTCCCTCCCTCCTCTTCTGAGTCTCCTGAGCGCGCGCACGCACACACACAGACACACACACACATGCTCACACTCGCACTCGCACACTCGCACACCCGGGTGGCCGCGCGGGTCTCCAAGCGGCGCCGGCCTCCTTGGCAGACATCTTCCTGTGGGAGGATTTCAAACGAGCCGTGAAAGCCAGAAACTACACGGGTTACAAACTCCGGAATCCCTGGCCGGCCCGGGCCTCCTTCCCACCTCCGACGCGGCCCCTGGGCTCGGCGCGGGGCCAAGAAGCCACCAAAGGGCAAAGAGCGCCCGCCGACGGCGCGGGGAGATGAGGGGGGGGGTGCAGGGGGTGCCCGATGTCCGATGTCGCTCCCGACCCGGGGACCGACGGCCCGGTGCGGCGCAGCCCAGCTTGGCCTCGCCCGGCTGGGGTGGCCCAGGAGGCCCGAAGCCGGGGATGGGTGGAGGGCTGGCCGCCGCTCTCCAGGGAAAGTCGTCACCGGGTCGCCGCTGACAGCCCCAGGCCCCGGCCCAGGCGCACCACGAGGCGGAGGGAGGCTGGGGTCTGGAAGGGCCTGGGGGGCCAAGGGAAGCGGCCTTCGCGCTCGGGCCAGGCCCCAGGCGGCAGTGCCGAAGCCGGCTGTTCCCGCGGCGAGGGCTGGGAGCCGCCTCGCCCCGCGCGGAGTCGGCCAGGCCCTCGAGGTGCTCCGCGCCCTCCCAGCCGAGAGGCAGCTCCGCTCGGCGGCGGAGTGGGAGGGAGGAGGCCGGGCGCGCGCCCCGCCCTCGCCGCCCGCGGTCACAGGGGCAATTACACTCCTCGCTGCAGACGGTTACCAGCTCGCCCGCGCATCCCTCTCCCCCGCTCCTCTCCCCTCTCCTCCCCTCCCCTCCTCCGCGGAACTGCTGGCTCCATCTTAGCCCGCGCGCCCGGGAAGCCCGGCCGCCTCTGGGGACCTCCCGAGGCTTCTCCCGCGCGGCGCGCCCCCCGGGAGGCCCGGGCAAGCCCTCCACACCCTGCAACGCGTCCCACGAGCGCCGCAGTCCCGGAAGCGGCTGTTGCGATCCCGAAGGGGCGACAGGAGCCTTCTCCACGCGCTGCAAGACCCCCGCACTCCCGCTTTGCCCCTCAATTCTGCCCCGAGCCAGTGCAGCCACCCTAACGCCCCAAGTCCCAAGCTCGCCTCCGTTTTCCAGGCCTCTCCCGGGTCCAGCCGGTCTTCTTTCCAACTGCCAAGTGGACGCCTAGACCACTTGCCTGAAACGTCCGAGGTCTTTGCGTTACCAGGCGTCCTCTGCTGCACGGAAACCGCGCCGCCCCCCGCCCCTTTCCCGCTGTGGTTTTATACCATTCCGGAAGGTGTCTTTGAGGCTGTGAATGAAAACTCAGGTTTGGGATTAAGGGCTTCATTTCCAACCCACTGCGTGATTTGAGGCAAAATTTCTTAACCTCAGTTTCCTTATCTGCAAAATGGGAGAAATGGTGCCCATACTAATGCGTGGCTCTGAGGTTTAAAGAAGCTAGACGTCTAGGGAAACTACCTGGCACAAAACCTCAGTGGTTAGCATTATTATTACCATCTGGCCACAAGTGCGGCGGCACTGAAAGAGGGGTAGCCTCCTTCCGACCAGGAGCGAACCCATAAGGAGTCCAAGACCACAGCTCCCAAATCGGGCTGAGCGCAAGCCACCAGCTAGGCCTGAAGGGAAGACAGAGGAGACAAGAGGCAGCCAAGGGAGGGAATCACTCAGCCTTCTGCCTTTGCAAATGAATAGGGCTCTGTCTGCGGCTTCCGCCATTCCTGGGCCAGGTCTGCGACGCCTAAAGCTTCAACCTAGCTCGGCGGTAAATTTCGCCTGAAGGCAGCGCCTCCTAAGGGGCGGGGACGTCTCCTCGGAGGAAGGAAAGCAAACTGGGTAAGAAAATGGAGTTGCCTCTAGGAAGAGGAATCGGGGAGAGAAAACATTCAGGGCCGCTGGCAGTCCACTGGCAAAAAGAAATCGGACGCAAGGAAAAAAAAAAAAAAAAGCTCCCCAGAAATTGGGCCACCGTGGGAGCCGCGAGACAGACTTCCCATCTGGGAAGGGCTGCCTACGGGTAATTGGGTTTGCTCGAGTTGCCTCTATAATTAATAAGTGATTTGACTTGGAGATTGGAAATAGTCGTTGAAAGGAAGCCTCGGGCGTAGGGGTGCGAGGCCCTCGAGCCTCCCTCCGAAATCCAATGACCGCGGAGGAGGACGGTTTAAGGAACACGAGGAATGTGATAATATTGGCATCTAACCTTCTAGTGTTTGAGTAATTCGTTGCTTAGCTACTTTGGATAGGCCATTATTTTGCAAACTGGAAACATTTGCAAGTGGTGATATTTTGCTCCTGCCTGACGCAGGGGCTGCAAACCTACCCCGGCTCTGCTGAACTCTTCGAAATATATATGCATAAATTGTTCCTAATGAGACCATCTGTTTTTTATGGCCCCTCTGGAAGCAGGAGGAACCCGAAGACTGCTCTGTCTTGCAGAAATCTGTGGCCAGGCAGGCCCGGCAAATAAATAGGGAAGATTAGAAGGATGTACATGATTTAACAATATACAGAAAGGGGGGTCGGTGGTCGAAATGTATACTTGGGTTCCCAGGGGTGCGGAGCACATAGGGTGACTCCGAGCTGCGTGGAGCCTGCGGCTTCCAGCCGGCGGGTCTCCTAGAAGGCCCAGGGATTGTGCGGGTTTTCAGTGCACGCACGGACCTCGTTTGTGCATGCCTGGAACGTCACCAGAGCCGTCACGGGAAACCGCGAAACACCGGCCCATTCTCGGAGACCCAGGATACTTACCTGGAGGGAGGTGCTCCTCCCCCCCGCCCGGCCCGCCCTGCGGGCGTCGCCCACTGGCCAGGGCCTTCCCCTCCTCCTCTGCGGAGGTGAAAGGAGCCGAGCCTGGGGCTCCCAGCCGGAGAACGCGCCTCTCTCCATCCTACCCCGGGGCCAAGGCCAGGCGCTCACCCTAGGCCTATCCCAGAGGCTGAGCTTTCTGCCCGACGCGCGTCTGGCAGGCCCAGCGGCGCGACCGGAGCCTGCACCGAGGGTGGCAGGGCAAACACTTTTCACATTACCCGGTGGCTGTTAATTGGGCAGTGCAAAAGACGCCGAGCCTACCCCTTTGTGGCGGGGGGGAGGGGGGTCAAGAGTGGGCAGTGGGGGCTGCTTAATAATAGAGGGGCTGCCCTGGGGAGCCTCAGATATCGGTAACCCCCATGATTAATTCATAACTCTCCACTGCGCCTGGCACCGTCTCGGGTCTTTAATCGGTTCTGAATGTCAGCGAGGCTTCCCCGACAGGCTGAGCGCAGCCTTTTTGAATGTGTTGAAAGTCGCTGCGCGCACACCAGGAGACAAAGTTGCCATCTGCTCCGGGGACCACGGCAACTGGGCGCTGGGAGGGGCCTTCCCGCGGCTCCGGCTGCCTCGGGCGGCCTCCTCCTCCCGGATGGCCCCAATCCTGCCCCGGAGCCAACACCGACCCCCCGCAACATCCCCCCGCGTACCCCCTCCCTCTGCCTCCCGGGGCGCGCGTCTGGTGGAAACTCCGGCTTGCGGCGAAGTAGAGCGCAGGGCGGAGACGCGTAGGGAACCTCGCCGTCACCCAGACCCAGGCCTATGCTAATGAGATTCTGAACCGGGGTTGTCTGTGTGCTCGGACGTGATGGGGCCGGGGGGGTGCAGATAAAGTGTGGAGACCAGGATGAGTTAGGGGAGACGGGGAAGCCCTTGGAGAACAAAGCTCCGAACCGTCGGCCTCCAAAGAGTAGCCGAAGTGACCGGCACAGGCTGGTGCGCAGGCGGAAGTGGGGGGGTCGGGGGGGGAGG